>OVBA01005608.1:0-19431 GCA_900406435.1 Lepidium aucheri
AGCTTGCGATTCGATAGAAGTCGAAAGTGTGATCTGGTTCTCTGAGGAATTTGACCTCTAAATACTATTACGTTTGATGTGCACTTGTAGTAGGATATAGGGTTAAAACTTGTTGTATCACTTAACATCTTGATCAGACACTATAGACTTAGGCATTCCATGCAACCTTACAATCTCTCTAAAGAACAAATTGGCAACATTCACAACAACATGCGTTTTATGACAAGGAATAAAATATGTCATCTCAGAGAATCTATTCACAACCACAAATGTAAAGTCTCGACCAGTTCTAGTCCTAGAAAAACCATAACAAAGACCATAGAAATGTCATGTCATTGATGCAACAAAATAGGTAGAGGTGTATACAAACTGTTGGGTTGGGAGTGTTAGGCCAATGGAAGTGTTCTTGCATCACGTGCAAAGTTTTGTCAACTCCCAAATGGCCCATCAAGCTTCTTCCGTGTGCAACCTGTATAAACAAGTCTCTCAAAGATGAGTTAGGAACATATAAGTGATTGTTATATAAGAGAAATCCCTTATGTTTATAATATTTTCCATGCGCAAAATTCTAACAAGCTGCCAAGATCTTTTCGAAATTGGAGTCAGAAGCATATTAAGATTTAATATGTTCAAAACCAAGCAGCTTAGCTTCTAGAGTAATGAAAAGAGCATACATTCTTGATAATGCATCAGCACCTACATTATCTTTACCTTTTTATATCTGATCACATAGGAAAAAATTATCAATGAACTCGACACATATGGCGTGTCTCTAATTGAGTTTGTGCTGGCCTTTTAGGTGAATTAGAGTTATGTGATATGTATGAATAACAAACACCTTTGGCCACAAACAATGTTGTCATGATTTCAAAGCTCTCAGCAAGCCATAGAGTTCCTTATCGTATGTAGGACAATATAAGGTGGCTCCTCCTAACTTCTCACTGAAAAATGTTATGGGCTTCTTATCCTGCGTAAGAACAGCAGCAATACCTACAAAGGCGTCATGTTCTATATCAAAAGTTTTAGCAAAATCAGGAATAGATAAGACAGGAGCATTAGTAAGTTCCTCTTTCAAGGACTAAAAGGCATTCTCTTGAGATTTCTCTCATATAACTAAGCATCCTTCTTGGTTACTTCTATGAGAGGGGTGGCCAAAGTACTGAATTCCTTAACAAAATGCATTTAGAAGCCAGCTAGGACGTGGGATCTTCTGACTTCATTCACGTTCTTGGGACTTGGCCATTCTCGAATAGCGTAACATTTTCTTCATCCACTTTGACTCAATCTGCACTCACAACAAGACTTAGATAGACAAGATTATCCGTTCAAAAAGTGCATTTCTTTAAGTTAGCATAGAGTTTCTCCTTTCTAAGCACATCCAACACAATCCTAAGGTGTTCTACATGCTCAGCTAGACTCTTGCTAAAAACCAAAATGTCATCAAAGCCACAAAAACGCCTATATAAGCTCTAAGCATATGGTTCATTAATCTCATGAATGTACTAGGCGCATTGGTTAGTCCAAATGATATTACTAACCACTCATATAGACCCTGCTTAGTTTTAAATGTTGTTTTCCACTTATTCTTTCATCATAATTTGATGATACCCACTTTTTAGGTTAACCTTGGAAAAGACACTAGATCAATATAATTCATCAAGCATATTTAACCTAGGTATGGGATATTGATACTTCACTGTAATATTGTTGACTGCTCGATAATCAATAAACATTCTCCACATGCCATCTTTCTTTGGTACCAACAAAATAGGTACAACCAGCACAAGGACTCATACTCTCTCTAATGTGTCCCTTCTCCATGAGCTCATTCACTTGCTTCTTGAGCTCCTTAGTCTCCACAGGGTTGGTATTGTAGGCTGGTTTTTTTTGTAAGGCAACTCCAGGTATAAAATCAATTTAGTGCTCAATACCACGTATAAGAGGTAGTCCCAGTGGGTTATCAGGAAATACATCTTGATAAGCCTGCAAAATAGTAAGAATGCTACTCAGCACAACCGGTTCCAAAATAGTTAGATTAACCAAGTATTCTTTGTAAACCATCAAGATGTTAGAAGAATTTACTCCCTTCTGCATTTTGCTTAGAATTCTTGGATGGCTTAGCTTGTTCTTGCTTCTTCTTCATGCTATGTTGGTTTAGATAGACCTCATGAGGTGCCATAGGAACTAAAATGGTTTTTTGCCTTTATACCCAAAATTGTGGTAATTTGTGTAGCCATCATGTGTAACTCGTCTATCTGATCGTTGTTGTACCTTCTTTTTATCGGTTTTTGACTCATTTATTCATGTGTTTTTTAAGTCTTTGTTAGTGTTTTAGAATCTTTTCAGCTACCAAATGGGATAGGATGGAATTAAGCTTAAAACATGGATTGGAGCAAAAAGGAGCATTTTTGGCGTTTACAGAAGACCAGGATTGATCGGTCCCCTCCTAGATCGATTGATCTCCACAGCCCTAGAAGTTGTGCATGACCTTAAGATAGATTAGCTGCCTCTAAATCGATCAATTCCCATGCCACCAGAAGATGTGTTTGATATTAGGATCGACTGACTACCTCAGGATCGACCGTTCTAGCCATTGATGAGTAATTTGTGTTCGATCTGTGGAACGACCAGCAAGGATCAGGATCGACCATTCTATAGTGGATCGATCGATCTACACCTGGATCAACCAATCCACGGGCTTGCGCAAGATTTTTAGATTTTCTTTATTTTGTACCAGACGCGGTTTTAGCCTATTTTAAATAAGGTTTTCAAGATTTTAGAACAAACAATTCATTCTTTTTACAGCAGACTTTTGCTTAACTCTTGTAAGCCTAAGGGAGAAGATTCCATCCTCTACACTTGGAGAAATTTTTTTAACCTTTTTATTTATTCTTTTTGCAATTCAATTAAGTTTTCTCATATATCGATTGTGTTGTTTTCTTTGATCATGTCTTAGTAGTTCTCTAATAATGTTTAAGGTTTTCTATCAATTTAAGGATTCAATGAATTAAGAACAAATAGGGATAGATCTTATGTGTTCTCCGTCTATGTTGTGTGTAATGCTTAGACTAGCTGAATCACCTAGTTTATGATCTTAGGTTGTTTAACTCACCAAAAGTGCATGTTAGATGCATGAACTAGCTTAGACAAGCAATTAGTCTTTGACCAACAAAAGCTAATGTAAGGCTAATTATGGACCTATCAGACCAATTCGATAATGTATATCTAGATCTCTAGGACCAAATGTCAATTTATAATTCTAGGTTTCTAGATATAGTAGTCGACGCCACGATAGTGGGTTTGCTATATTTCAATGTCTGAGTCGAGGATTGGTTAATTGTGTGCCCTGAATAGTTTCTTGATTCGATTCCTTATTTCCTGATGAATTCCCGATGTCTGATGCTTTTATTATTGATTTTCACAACTGTTATTTGTTTTAAGTTGTTAGTTACAATTATTTCTTATTTAATTTGTCCTAGCTTGATTTAGGTTTAGTAATTGATAGTGCAATCTTTGGTCTTCGTGTATTTGATCTATTGTGCACTTGCACTAGGATATTAGGGTTAAAACCTGAGTGCATCAATGGCCATGGTCTTCCCAACAAGATGTGACTTGCTTTCATGGGTAGAATGTCACATGGAACCTCATCTTTGTATTTACCAATGGCTAAAGATACCTTCACTTGTTTACTTACAACAACTTCACCATTTTTGCTCAACCATTGTAGTTTGTAAGGCCGTGGATGAGGAAACTCTTTTAGTCCAAGCATGCGGATCATGTCTTCACTTGCAACATTCCTGCAGTTGCATCCATCTATGATCAAGCTACACTGTTTTCATTTTCTACACATCTTGAATGAAAGAGGTTCTCACATTGCTCTTGTTCATCTGATTTGTGGATCATACTCAAAGATTGCTCAGCTTCATATTCGACCTCACCATTAGCTTCAATCACCATAAATCGAGTCTTAGTACAGTCGCTAGCATAGTATCCAAGTCTGTGACACTTGAAGCACTTCAAGTGTCTAGTGCGGCCAGTCACTTTAGCTTTTTTTTAGGGTCAATTTCTTCACTTATTCGCTTGATGTAAGGCCTAGAGTTCTTCTTATATACAGCCTTATTTACTTGTGAAGTAGCCATCTTATTCGAGCCATAAGTAGATCGAGCACCTCTTCTTTTCAGCTGTTCTGAAACAAAATAGCCTTATGCAATAAATCCTCAAGCTCAACATAGTGATGTAGCTCCAATAGATCAGCTATATCTCTGTTTAATCCTCCCAAAAACCATGACATAGTGGCCTCAAGATCCTCTTGAATATCAGCACTCAACATACTAGTCTCCAACTCCTAGTAATAGTCCTCAATAGATCTGGGACCTTGACTCAAGTTCTAAAGCTTAGTGTGCAGCTTACAGTGATAGTGTGTTGCCTCAAACCTCTTGCATAGCAGCAGCTTCATTTTCCTCCAACTATGGATTAGTAGCTCTCCATTTCTTCTTCATGTAGTCATCAATTGATCCCACCAACTAAGGACATAATCATAGAACTTATGATTGCATACTTGACCTTACTCTCCTCAATATAGTATTGGCAGTCGAACACCAACTCAATTTTCTTAGCATATGGATAATTCTTCCCGTAGAATGGTGGAATCTTAAGTTTCACGCTCATTAAGGTTTGCTTGTAGAGCAGCATCATGTCTTCCCTGCTTATGAATATGGTGGCTTTGTTGTGAATGATCACTATCTTTGTCATAGTATTCATCAAATGTCATAATGTATGACATGTACTACCTCGTTCAAAGGCTGAGGTCGAGTGGATCAGTTTTTGTTGCGGCTGATTGTGTGCTGATCATGTTCAGATCCACACAACCTTTTTCTGCAAATTGAGTAGGATGTGCCTCTCTCCGACAAGCCTCAAGTTTAGCATCCATCATCTTATACATTTGAGCCGTGATTGCCTCAATAAAGAGCTTATCATACCGAGGGTTCCTAGACTCGGGATCTTCTGCCTCCACCATGTTTCTTAAACGTTTTCAGAGAAATAACAAGTAATATGGCCTTGGAATATCCAAAAACAAACCAACAATTACTCTAGAGGCACGAGACAAGGAAGCTCAAACGTTACATTTAGTTTTCTCAACCAAGCCAAAGGATACCAACAGTTCATCAGAAATTGAAGAGTCTTATTCAATTTCAGTTTCAGTTTCAGATTCAACGAAATCTACAGATTTATTGATGAAAACGATTAACCAAGTGATTAGAATTTCAAAGCAGACTAAATCGATTATTTTCTAACATATCTAACACTTTACGAAGCACAAAAACATTAGAACATAAATCAAAACATTTTCATATATTATAACAACTCGGATTCAATGGAAATTCAAAAGTTTTAGAAACAACCTAACTTGAGTTGGCTCTGATACCACATAATACACTCCTACTATGTTAGAGGAGGATCCAGGAGCAAGATCAAACTGGTTGTAATGACTGGAAGGTGAACAGACCAAGCAAGTATCCCAAAAATCATGCACTATCTATTGGAATCGGAAAAGCTTGGACTCGAGGGTATATGAATCGAGTGTGGAAATCAGTGTAGGGAAGGAGGTGATGAAAATGGTTTACTCGAACAAATTGAATCGAGCGAAGTTGTCGAGTGACGGTGAAGAGTTTCAGCGGATGATTTTTCTAATGTATTGAAGATGAAGAACACGATGAAATCAACTAGGGATCAATTTGAAGTACCAAAGTTGGTGAAAAGCCTTTGGTCTTTAGCTTACACTCACTCACGATATTACACACAAGGGTAAAGAGCAAGAATATGGATATTACATACCATACAAATAAACAAGTGTAAACGTTTGTAAGAAAATGTTTGATAGATTACAATTGAGGAGAATGTGGAGTACAAATAGGAGAGAACAACTAGGATTTATGTTTTAATGGATTAAATAATGAAAACAAAAGGCCCATGAACCAAAGAACACGTTTTGGCCTATCTCTTGAAGTTAAACTCCTCTTTTGCAATAGATAAGCATGTTACCTAAGGGATTGTAAAAACACAGTGTATGCAACATGCCTGATTAAAAATCTTGTCTAGAAAATTCAAGTTGGGCCAAAAATAGACTAGGGACACAGAGTGCAAGTCCATACACCTCCCTTACATAACCTTGGGCTAGCTTGAATCACAAACAATATGGTTGGATAAGCTATATGGCTAAGGTTGCTTTCAGCCTGATTGAACATTGTGCCAACGGTTTATTGTAATTTCTTGGCCTTAGTCCGGGTGATTGGTCTGTTTGGTATTTCTATGACTTGCTTCAACTCTGTTCCGATTTCCTCAAGTTCCCTTGCTCTGGTTATAGCTGTGAGTCCATTCTTATATTAATAATATTTGAGATGTTTTTTTGACACTCAATTCACGTTTCTTTCCTACTGTTTTTTTTTACTCTTTTCTTTGTCTGTCAAACTTTCAACTCCTCTATTTTTTGCTCGATATTTTATTAAGAAAAAATCACGAGCAACCACGAAAATTGTCCAAATTTTTCCTTTTTCCACTGAAATTACAAATATAGCATATTATTCGCGATTACAATAATAAAATATTTCGATGAAATACTAAAGGTAGCGGAATACAGAATTATTACCATAAACTAAAACCTAAAAGAGGGAAATAATATTATAAAAAACACAACTAAAGTAAAAGCTAGATAAAATCAAGAAGGAAAATAAGAAAGTGATAACTCGGAGCCACTGATCATAGTTATTGCAAGGCAATAAAAGTCAGAGTTGGTGAAGAAAACTCCCACAACAAATAAAAGGTATCTCACATCTGAAAAACTAGAATGATATATTGGCAAGAAGATAACTCACAGTTCTTCTGAAATGGCGAAATCGATAACATTTGATGCCTAGATTAGAACCCAAGAGAAGACCTCACCTTAATCAGGTTGAAGAATTACAGAGAGGGAGCAGAGAACCAAACGATCAACCTGGATCAGCAAAAACCAAGATCCTAACTAAACCATAAAGAACTCCCGCAACGAATAAAGGATATCTCACATATGAAAAACTAGAATCATATATCGGCAAGAAGATAATTCATAGTTCTTCCGAAGTGGCAAAATTGATAACATATGATGCCTAGATTAGAACCCAAGAGAAGACCCCACCTTAATCAGGTTGAAGAGTTACAGACAACGAGCAGAAAACCAAACAATCAAATGGATCAGCAAAAACCAAGATCCTAATTAACTAAACCATAACTAACTATTCTTAATTTGGTCTAATACTACAACTAAACCAATGGAACGTTTTTTTTTTGTCAACATTGGATCGACAAGGCCCGATCCATAGCCTAAAGCCCACCCTTAATATCCTTTTCTTAAACTACCATAATGCAGCAGGTAGGAATCGAACCCGGGTGCCAAGTCATTAGCTGGATCATCCTAACCACTAGACTAAGAGCAACTCGGCACCAATGGAACGTTTCTATTTGTTAAAGTTAATTATATTCATAAATAAATTTGTTTGGTCAACATTAGTTTGTATGATATTTGGCTCGAGTTAAAATTTGTATTTAATTTGTCAAAACCGTTAAAACTAGTTTTCTTCTCAACAATTGGTTTGATAATACCAAATCCATAATCATGAGTCTTTTCCATAACACCTCTTTTAAAACTTTTAGCTAGGTCATTTAATCCATTAGACCGTGAAAACCTCGGCAAAGTTAATATCTATTTTTGCAGTTTATCAAATATTTTTACATCTTATATATTAAAGCATAAGATAATTTCATTTTAACTGTGTTATAAACTTTAGGATAAAATTAATATAGAAATTGTTACAACCTTTAAAAATTGGTCTAAAGCAGGTTTTGTTACAGATTTATATATAAAAATTTAAAACTAATAAATATATTAAAAAAACCAAAAACCAAAACAATTAAAATTAATATTAATATTTTGGTAACAAATTCAGTTTTTGATTCAGCGAAGGTTCGGTTTAGATTCGGTTTTCTAGGTACATAGATTTAAGACCCATTTATAGTTTTTTCAGATTCGATTCTCTAGTTCGGTATTTTGGTTCTTTTGATTTAAGACTTACTAAGGTATTTTTATTTTTTGGATATGGTTCGGTTCGATATAGTTCAAGTTCGGGTTTAGAGGTATTTATATATAAAATTTTAAAATTAAAAACAATAATAATAAAAAGACTCTAGAAAACTAAAATTTGGTTCTTGAATTGGTTTCGGTTCAGGTTTAGGCTTAGTTTTCTGGATATATAGATTTAGAACTCATTTGAGTATTTTGTGGGATGGTTCCTCTAATACAGATCAATTTTTGTCCGGGTTATAGTCGTTGAATCAACATCTCAAAAACAATATTCTAAAATATCAGCATGGGTCTAACAACCTAAATGAATAAAATTTGAAAAATTAAATTCCGCGTTATAACGCGGGTATAATCTTAGTTGAAACGATAATAGTATTACTTTTTTTATATAAAAGAAAAGGGGGAAAAATACGAGAAAGAAACAAAATACATGGATAAAAGTATTAATTTAAAAATAAAACAAAGAAACATGAAATGGACCACATTAATCCGGGCAAAGAGTCCTTTGGAAAAGCGTCACGATGAGTTTAAACGACACTATCCGAAGTGTTAGCTACGGCAAAACATAACAGCATAGAGGCACAACAACACAGTGCTGTACGTACTATCAATGGAATTACATATCGAATGCCACCGATGATAAGGAAAATCACACATAAACTGCCAAAAAAAGGGTAATATTGAATTAGAGATCAGGTGAACTCAGTTTTTTTTTCTTGGTTTCTGGGACAATTATGGTAAAATTTGTTCGATGCGTACCTATAGAGTTGACTAGAATGATCCAAAGATGATGATCTGAAAACATTAAAGAAGACCACGGTCCAAACCGCTAAGAAAACTTCGACCATCGTACTCAAACAAGATGTCACAGGAGGGAATCTGCAATTGCAAATATTATCCACTCATTGTAAACAAATATCTACAATTACCAAAAAGTAAAAGAAAAGAAAAGAATATACGTTATATCCGAGGTTTGAAGGATATGCTTCAATTTCCGACATAAAGTTGGGAGATTGAAGCAACAAGCACAAGTATAAACTGTGATCCATGTTGCTTCTGAATGTTCACTTTCTGTATCTTGCAAAACAATCACGGCTGAAATAATCAGTACCAAGCTCATAACTAAGTCGATCGAGTTAATACACAATACAACTCCGTGTGACACTTGCATATAATTTGATAAATAAAAGGAAGGGGTTCTATTGTTGCTCAACAAAGGGGGCTCCATTGATAACCTCCATTGATAACTTCTTGTTTAGGGTTTTGAGTTTTTCTTTTTGTCCTTAAGATTTGCGTTATAAGCCAAGGCACTTTATAGACCATTACAATTCTTTGTTGGTCCTAAATTTTTATTGTAAGACTTACTCTGCAGCAAGACCAATTCTAAGTCTTTTACAAGTTATAATTATTTGATTATTAATTTGGTGCTAAATTATAGTCTTTAACAATGAAACACAAAGCATTGACATTTGTATTGATTTGGTGCTAACTTATTATTTTAAGACTAAGTATAAGTGATAAAAAGTCTTTTACGTTGTACTATTAGGGATTATTATTAGACCAAGTATTATTGAAATTTTTATGCAATTTATGATAACTACCTTTAGGAGAGGCAGTCACGTAAGACCTTAGTTTATCTTACAGTGTATACGTTTTAGTAAATGTATAAGGTCAAGAGTTAACTTATCTGGCCGAATTGTCACTTGTCAATTCTATGTAATCATTTTATATTTTTGGGTTTAAAATGCATATTACATGACGATGGAAGGACCGTGCCTTTTAATCTTTTTCTTTTTTGCTAACTATGCCTGTCGATCTTTCATTATTGTGTTGTTTTCATTTAAAATTCATTTTTTATGTAATAACGATATGCTATAATATGTATATATATATATATATTTTTTATATATATATCTATACCATATGTATATCTACTATATTACATTCAATTGTAATTATTGTTTAAGATTTTTTCACATATATTAAAAATTATTTTATAAACTGCGAGAAGATTTCACATCGAGAATTTAGATGGGACTTAAGTGATATATAAAGGATATGGACATTTCTTCTCATTACTAATTGATTTTGAATTAGAAACTTATAATATATCATGTTATCACAGCCTAAGAATCTGACCCATCACGCATGCATAATTATATGGGTCTGGCCCAACATACATGTATCATGATGATTGTATGTTATAGTGTTTCGAGATGTTCAATGATATTCATCATATTAACATAGACATTCATGCATATTTTGATCCTTTTTCATCGCTTAGAAGTCACATTTATGCATTTTAGTATAAGTTTTTTTTAGTTTTTATATTTTATAGTTTAGATAGATTGAGTCTCATATTTGTTCGTTTTGAGTCTTTTAGGTGGATTAGATCTAAATCTTGGAGGTGAGGAAGCTAAGGACCAAACTCTTGACGTAAGGAAGAATTAAAGAGAGGAAACAAGGCTCCAGCAAGAATTCTCTACCCCTAGCTCGTGATTTTGGGTCGATAAAATGGACCAAAAAAGTTGAAGAAACAGCTCGTGAAAAGTGATCGATGAAAGCCTTACCTTGAAGGGAATTCGATTAAATTTGGACACAAGATAGCAACAAGAATCAGCTTTCATGTAGTGGTGGTTTGAAGGCGTTTGGACAAGCAATTAGAAAGATATGGTGAATTTATTCAAGATATATTGTTCTGCCGAAAAACTCTGATTCTCGCTCTTGAGCTCGAGAATTCTGCTCGAGATTCTTGACCAGAACCATTCCAACTTCAAATTCTCGACCACTTGGTCGAGAATTATGATCAAGAATTCTAACACATCATTTTCTTTATTTTATCCGACCCGATTTGTCGCGGATCGACCCGGATCCGTTTTTAGCACATTAGATCATATTGATTGAGGGTTTAGAACACAATTTCTAATCTTAATTTCCAGCCTCCTTAGGGAGAGTTGGATCCAACCTTCTTAGGAAAAGTTGATATTTTGGAGAGAGATTACTTAAGAGACTTTGTTCTTCATGTGGATCTTTAAGATCAAATCATCTATCTAGATTTTCTTCTTAATCTTTTTCACTATGCGTTGTTAAGTGGAAGGTTTGATAGATCTAGATTTTGATTATTGGCTTTTGATGTTTAGGATGCTAGATTCATCATATCCTTAAAGCTAGATTTAACTTAGTATCTTGAATCTTTGAGTGAACTAAATTGATGTTTCTTGTGTTAGGTAGAGCTTCATTGTCTTCTTAAACATCAGTAGTTGATTGTCATTCTCTTAAATCAATTTTTTTACCCTTGACTTATTGCAAATGAGAAAGATATTTTTAGAAATATATTAAGTGAAAGCAAAAAGAATTGATTGTTATAAATTAATTCAAAGCCTTGTAATCTTATTGTTGTCAATTCTAGATTTTCTGTGGATTTAAATTTCAAGTGTTTTCAACCACAAGTTATTTGCATTTGTTGTATTATTTGAATGTTAACTATTTTTCTATAGCCAGCTTCCTTAGAGAGTATTGAATCTCGACATCCTTCGTGTGGATGTTCACCATATTAAACATGTCTTAACGTTGTGTAACACGTGTTCGGTTGTCGAGAAACATGAGTATATAATAATACACGTACATTATAATGTACACATTTATATATTCGACCATGAATATGTTGTTTTAGTTTTATGTCGTTGATTAAAAAAATATGGAAGACATAACAAATCGCACATTACATGGGATGTCTAAAAGCAAGTGATATGTTTGTGATCCAAGGAGTGAGAAACAAACCCTACTTTGTCGGTAACACAATCCTAGCCGTTCAATGTGTCAAATAAAAGCATCCATATGGACCATATCATTAACATTTTGAAGACAAAGCGGCAAAACAATTAAAACAAAATGTCATAAAGATCTCGACAAGATCTTCGAAATGGGACCGACAAGACAAATCAATGTTAAAAGACAAATCAATGTTAAGCGAGTTTGTCTCAGACGTCATCGTTTTGATTCTCATGACAACATATAAAGTGGTAACAGACTAAAGTTCAAACACATTAACATCAAAATGGAGAATGAAGGTAATAATCTTGGACTCAAAATCACTGAACTAAGGCTAGGTCTTCCAAGAAATATCATTGTCTCGGCGAAGAAGAGGACTTCTCCAGAACTAGTGAGTGACTTGACAAGTGAACCAGCGGCGAAGTGTCAAGTTGTGGGTTGGCCACCGGTTTGTTCGCACCGGAGAAAGAACAGTCTCGAACGGACTAAAAGTTCGTACGTGAAAGTGAGTGTAGATGGAGCTGCATTTTTAAGGAAGATAGATTTGGAAATCTATAAAAGTTACCAAGATCTTGCATCCGCTCTGCAAAGTCTATTTGGATGCTTTATCAATTTTGGTTAGTTTTATTTGGTTTCTATAAACATTTTGGTTATTAATTAATAATAGAACAAATATATTGTAATACTAATCTAATGTTTATATATGGAAATGAAGATGATACGTTAAAGGAAAGTGAGTGCCTACCAATATATGAAGACAAAGATGGAGACTGGATGCTTGCTGGTGATGTTCCTTGGGAGTATGTTTCCACGAACTTAATTACCTTTATAATCTTCATTTTTTTAGCTTCCCTTTATAATCTTCATTTAATTTCGTTTTACTGGATTGATTTCTAAATAATTACAAAATTATTTTTGAGCAGAATGTTCATTGGATCGTGCAAGAGGTTAAGGATCATGAAGAGATCGTGTATTAGAGTATGAATGATTTTTATGTAGTCACATTTCAATGTGAGTGAGCCTTAGGAATAAATATGTTGAATATTTGACATTTGTGCATCACATAACACTTTTCTTGTCAAAATTAGATAATTCGATATCAGAAAACAGTATTAAATTTCCGTAACTGTTGACATTGCCTCAAGATAGGAAAAAAATGTACATCTCGTTACAACTCAATAAACCTCTTGCTGCCGGATTAGATAAGACACGGTTGGGAAAAACCAAACCACAGATCAAAGTAAACCAGGCTAAACCGAATTCTAATCAGGTATTAAGTAAGTGGGACTGTGGGAACTGTTTTATGAACAAAAGAGTAACAGAAGACTGAAGACGAACCGGACCATCAATGTTACCAATTTTAATATCGGTTAGGAGTTCAACCCTTTAGAATAGCGTGTCAAGTAGTTTGGGAGACGTGAGAGTCGCCACAGATTTGAACTGAAAACCAAAAGTCTTATGAGAATCGAGTAAACCGAAATTACTAAACCGGGTTTAGTATGGTTTAAATCTATGAACTTACTTTCTTTTGCCTATACTTCATGCGTACAGCGCTCAAGGGACAACCTTTGGTGTTTAGCTGCAGATCTTGTAAGGCATAAACAGATTCTTTGAGATCTGATGCTTTGTACGTCGTGTAATGCTCAAGTGTTGGGTTCTGCAACAACCCAAAAAGAAAGTTATAGATCCAAGACTTCTGAAACTAAACTCTGTAGTTATAGAGAAATGAAGCAACATTACACACCCATGGGTGGTTTGATTGGTCCAGTGTCCACTTGGCAAGAAAAACCGCGGAAGCAGCGACAACAGAAGGAAGAAACTTCAAGAAATGATAGTCTATTAATGTCAATTCCGTTAAATAACTGGCTAGAAACTCGATTTCAAGGCTCGGACTCTGCAGGATCAGCAATAATACCGGTAAATTCTCAATGAGCTTTGTAGTAAGAACAGATAGCGGAGCAAATTGCAGAAAGCTAAATATAAACTACATTACCATGTGTGAGGCTTGAGCTGCTCTGAGAAATCTCCTGAGAAACGTTTTTGGAGTGGGAGTGTATATTTGGAAGCTAAAATGCTTAAGTACTTGGTTCTCCATTTCTAGGACCTGATCACAATTTCATTCACACATTAGTACATTGCACACTTTCTTTTCTTTTCTGATAAATTTCAATCTTGGTATACCTGATCTCTTGTGTATGTGTTATCTGTAATGAAGCAAAACTCTTCAATGCGAGGCGCACAAATTTCCTCATACTTCCTGAAATGGTTGAAGGAAAGATAAAATGTGTTTAGCTTTATTACTAATGGGACGACTCAGACGATATTTACTAGTAAAACTAAACAGGAACCTACGAGGCAATTAGCATGCAAGTGATGCCAAGCAGTTGAAGTTGTTGTCTTTGCACGTAGTTTCCATGGAGGAACCAGTCTATGAGATACACTGTGAGGTAGAGAGTATCGGTTGCAAGTGTGTATTCCTCAGAGACCTGTAATTGAACCAGACTTTCGTGAACAACCAGAGTCAGGCACAGAAGCTGCAAAAGTTAGCATCAGAAGTGGAACTAAACACTAACCTCCACAAGCCAATCAACCAAAATCCCCCGCATGGACTGGGTGACATCTTTCTGTATTCTCTCCATAAAGTCGGGAACAGGTCTGCGTTTAAGCTGCTAGAAGAGAAGTAACACAGAAGGGCAAGGAATTAAAATTTAAGTCCTTTAGCTCACAGAGTTACTTTAGAGACTATCAAATTACCTCTGAAACACGCAAACTGTAGTGGATTTCAGGGGCATAAAGGCAGCACAATAAAGGATCCTTGTAATCAGAATCAATGTCGATGAATTTTGGGATATCCAGTACAGTTGAACTACCAACAACAGCACCTTTCTCAACTGTAACCATTTAACAACAGGGAAAAGATTCATAAATCATTAGATACTACGCCTTACTACATTAAGAACTAATCACCTGACAAATTGTGTTTATTGGATCACCTGTCGAAGCTGATCTGCCAAGAGGTCTTGGAGGCAATCTGAGATTCCACTTTCCAACACATTTATCAGCTGTGTCATTTGTGCCTTTACAAAAGGATTGGTTACCTGCTGTATCTGATACAACTTCTAGTTTTGCATCGGTCCCAGATTGAAGATCTGTGACTTCTGAAGTAACAGAAGATGTCAACTGGGATGTACTCGCCAATCCTCCTCCTTGTCTCTTCTTTATCTGCTTAATGTTTTTGGCCTGAAATGGAAGAAAAAAAAAACATGTTTAAAACTTCACAAGATCTTCACAGAATCACAGTAAGCCAAACAATATAAACAAGGACTATGTACATTTTTAACAACCTCAAGTAAAGCTGCACTCGAGTTAACATTTGTGATCTCCCCTAGAACCGCTCGCTTCTTCCTCTTGCTGGGTGCAGTGCCTTTCAAATCCTCCAAGGCTGGTCTTTTTGTGTTTGCTCTCTGTTGATTCTGTGTATCCGAAGACACTTCTGAAGCGCGCAACGCAGAGGCAAGGGCACGAGTGAATGGACGAGACACAGCATTTTCCTTCCCCATGTTAAAATTCCACCAGAAGACACAGCCTTGAAGCCTTGAGTCTTAGGGCTGCATCATCTTACTCCGATCTGTCAAAATTGAAGTCAAAAGAACGCAAAATCAACGTTTGAGGCAATAAAGAGATCACTATGCATAATAGATTGCTTATCTGCAACAATACATATATAGATGTTCTGAAAAAGATGGCTAGACTGACTCAAAAACCAGAAATTCATCACCAAATCGTACGATGAATTTTTTTTATGGAAACTTTCCAGTGAACCAAGAGTATCAATAGAAGATGCATTCAAGTTCCAAGCTTCACAATTTTTCAAAACTCGGTTAAGATTCAATGGTAATCGCAAAAGTTATTTGATTTCCTTATCGAACAATGCAACAATATTGCAGAAGAAAAGATCCCCAATTTTAAGAAATCTACAGAAAATTTTGAAGAAAATTATTAGGAAAAACAATATTCAGAGTATCCACTACTCTTTTCTTTCTTTGTTGGATTTTATAAATAGCTTCCATTAGGAAAAAAAAAATTAAACTTTCTCTTCGGATGCAGCTACATTCTCTTGGGAAAACGAACAGATCGTGAGAAACCTTTGCAAGCCCATTAGCTAGAGCTGCAAAATCTCTACAGATTTCAAAGAATCAACAAAACCCTATGCCTAAAATCAACTAACATTCTCTTCTTCTTCACATTCTACTTAAGAACATCTTTGCACATGAAGAACTTCGCAAAAAAATCCAAAAAAATATTTAAGAAAAAGAGCTCAATGGAACTGCGGCGGCTCAAACCAAAAACGAAATGCAGGTACGCGGATGCACCATGAGCATAAATATCAAAACTTTCTCATGAAGATAACAAAACAAAGTTAAAAGATTGAGATTGGACCTGCAAAGCTCCAGAAAATTCTTCAGAAAAAAAGAAGAAAGAAAGGAGCTTGGACAGATCGAGAAGATGAATCCGCTATTGGGGGAAAGAGACCGTCTTTGTGAGGGAACGAGACACTAGAGTGTGGTTTAAACGACAATAAAGAAAACATCTTTATTTTAAATTATTGAATATTACATTTACGAATAAATCTTAAATCGACTTCATAATAACTTAAAACATTATTGTAATAGAAAATTACAGAGAACAAATTTTTTAATTTCTAAAAATATAAAAGAGTATTTAAGAAAAATATTAGAGAAACCAGACAGAAATATGTGGTTTGGTCAAATTAATAATTTAATATGTAATTAATTCGTGTATTAAAAATACATATTTTTGAAAGTTTTCATAAAAATATTGTCATACATGTAGACAACTAGATCCTTTAAAAGGTAAAAGGTTTTTTAAATTATAGACATAGGTTTTTTAAAATAAAATAAAAGAGATAGAGATAATTCGACTGCATTATATAAGATTATAGATAATGAATTAATTAAAATAGTGATAATAATGTATATAGACCACCAAAGTAATATCATATGACCTTTTATCAAAAAAAAAAGTAATATCATATGATATATAATAATTCGTTTTATTTCATATCAAAGACATACAGTCGAATATTAGTTTCAGAAGATACAGACTATGTGAAAGTGCCATACCAAAGTATCTTTCGATTTATATCTATGGCATAGTTATATTATAATATTATTATTTTTCTGATAAAGGTTATATTATAATAATAATTTTTCAATATTATGTTATAAATCAAATGATAATTTGGAGACTTCTCATAAAACTTGCAAAAATACTATTTACCAATAAAGAAAAAACACCAAATGAAAAGATTTTGGCGGGTTAAATCCTACTTTAGAAATAACTAAGAAAGCAAAAATAAAAATAAAAACTAAAGACACCAAAAAAAAGTGTTTAAGAAACGAAACATTAGAAAATAGTCGTACATAGAAAAAGGAAAATGATTAATTGAGGGGACATAGAATTAATTTAATTAGTGATTAATTATTCGAATTTATTAAGATTTAAACATAATTTAGTTGATAAACCCGTGAGATATGGGTAATAATTAGTCTATAATTGTGATTTTAGTTATAATTAGTCTATAATTGTTGACCAAAAAAAATTTGTGATTATAATTAGTGTATATGTGCCCATTTAATTCACCGTTTACCAATTAATGAGGAGCAACCGAGCTACAAGTAGAATCCCTACCCATTAATTATTTTTCAACTTTTTGTTTTTGTTTTATCTTTCTTTTTAAACTTTTGTAAAAATCTCATAAATACAAAACTGATAATAAGAGTACAAAAGGGAGGTCCCAACGACGATAAAAACTTGATATCGAGTGGAGTATGTTAAACGTTGCAGAGATCTGGCCTGCTTCGTCTTCTTTCTTTTTAGATTTTTGTTCATGTTTCTTGTCTCAGCTTTGTTGCTTTTGTTATCTAGTAGTCTTTGTAAAAACAGTAATTGTCAAAAATCAGAGGAAAAAAAATGTGTAACAATTTGAAAGTTATACAAAAAAAATGTAAATAAGTCAACGATACTTTATCAGAATCCTTTTTGTATAGTATGATGATGAGTCAATCATAGTTTCTTTGAAATTTAGTTACAACACGTGATTATATAATTACACTCTCAATAACTACAAGTTTTGAATTCAAATCAAAGTGGTTGTGCATATATTCTAAAGTCGTCTTATTTAATTTGACTTGCTCTTAAAGTTTAAAAATGTTGGACGTACCAACAAGAAGTCATAGCCCTAATAATAATTTTCATCCACAAACCAAAAAGTTAGATCTAATATATAAACACACTCACAAATAATTTTGGGCATTTTACCCGGACCCGAAAAATCAACCTAAAACTTACCTAAAATTTTAGGTACGGGTCCGATTCGGGTATAAGAAAAGTAATCATCGGATGTTGACATAGAGTATCCACGAGAATTAGATCGACTATGGGTATTACCCGATACCTGAACGGGTATCCGAATACTCGAACAGATACCCGAAATGGCAGAATATTCGAAAATGTACCCAAATACCTGAAAACGTATCTAATTACCTGATTTTTTGGGTATTTTTAGGTATATAATACACTCGATATTTTTTTTATAATTTTATACCCGAACCTGAACCAGAACCAAAATCGGAACCGTACCAAATTAGTTTTGGTTCTTAAATGAGTACGGAAATTGTAGACCCAAATAGACTCGAACTCGAGAGGACCCAAACCGGACCCGAATCGAATGATGCTCAGGTCCAAAACAAGTATCAAAATCTCATACCCAAAATACCCAAACCCGATCGAGTAATATCCAAAACCAACCTAAATAACCGAATGCCCTGAGTTACTCACAAAGTTAAAGAGAGATATGAAATTTATTTAGTCATACAAAATTTAACTGTTTGGTTGGTTGAATTTCAAGTTTTTTTGAACTCAGAATTTCCCTCCATTCTGCAACTGCATTTACCACATAGTAACAAGTACATTTGATAGACAGGGAGAATTGAGAGATTCAAAATGCATATTGCATAATGGATTTGTTGAGTGGTCCATCTCTATTCTTTTATTTAACGTCATACAGTACTATCACGTGAGTACAATAGCAACCAATCTTATACTTTTAAAACAAATTGATAAACTTCTTTTAAATGTATATTTGTTTCATGTTGTGTTTTTAGACGGATGGTCCCTTTGTTAAATAGTGGACGTAATAAAGGTGATTTACTCAAATAGGGTGGAATTATAGGTAAATGACTCAAATAGTGTGGAATTATCATTAATTACTCAAATACTTTTGTTTTTTTTTAATTGTCATTTTGCCTTTTTCGGATTTGTAAACAAAAAAGTATTTACAAAAATGCCATTAATAAAAAGTGTCACGTCAGCACGAAATTCGCGTAAGTCTGCCACGAAGATCTACCAAAGGTCTACCACAGGTCTACCAAAGGTCTATTAAAGGTCTACCAAAGGTGTACCAAAGGTCTACCAAGGTCTACCAAGGTCTACCAAAGCTCCACCAACGCTCAACCAAGCTCCAC
>OVBA01005609.1:0-19430 GCA_900406435.1 Lepidium aucheri
ACGACTTTACAACGACGCTTGTAAGATTTACAACGACTTTACAACGAACGTCTTATGGCGTAATTACAACGAAATCGCGCGCTTGCAAAATTACCAACGCTTTTACAAGGAAATACTTATTACGACGATCTGTTTACGAGGAAAATCCGTTTATAATGAATTAAAGACGAAAATTGGTGTTGTAAACATAGTGTCTTCTTGTAGTGAGTCGTGCATAATAGTATCTGAGATATGCAGGTTTAGGTATAAAAATTTTAGTTTTAACATATCAAATATCTTGATAAGGGTAAAATAACATATCATCATATTTAATATTCCTGAAAATTTTAGTTTCTGTTGACAATTGCTCTTACCCTGTTTGATAATTTATTATGATATTTTTTGGTTGTTTCCAACTGAAAACGATATATTTTTAATTATTAGGTCTTTCCAAAAACTAAAGACATTTTTTGGTCACAGTATTTATAATAATATTATAAGATAAGAACTTATGCAGTTGACATTTGACCATTTAATCATAGAGAAGTTTACGCTAAGTAGATCATATATTATATATTAATTATAGCCCCTCCTCTTTCAAGTTTGACTCACTGACCTAACTTAAACCATTACTATCCTCAGGAAACTTTTAACTCTGTTAGAGTATTTGACTTTCTCACACCATGTGCGTTTGTTTTATTCAAAGTAACCTTATATAATGTAGTATACTCCATTAGTGAATGTAACTTAAAATATCGAAATAAAAAAAATGTTACTAAGGATGAAAGCAATGTTGAGGCACATTCTGGGCAAAGAGACAAGAGAGTTGGTGTTATTTAATTTGGAATACCTAAATTTGGGTCAAAACTTGTCTATTGATTATGTTTCTTACACCAAACATTAAGTCCTTTTCACATTGAAGAATCCTTTTTCGGGTTTAAGGTTTTATTTATTGAGTCAAACTCGCGAATCATTGACACAAAATTAGATTGAGTTTTACAACTCAATCTAATTAATTTTTTTAGATTTGATTAGTTGACTTTTAAAGAGCTTTAAAGCATATTGAAAATTCTATAGAAAGCTCTAAATTTGAAAATTAGGATCCAATAATAAAACGTAGTTAAGGCAAGAAGAGTCTTGGTTGTGAATAAATCAAACCTATCCAAAGTGAACAAAAAATATATCTAAATAGAACATAGTTTTCTTTTCTTAGAACTAATGTTAGTTATGGTTATATCTTCTCGATGTCCAAAAATATTAAACCTTCTTTTGAATATTAAAGACAAACTCATCTCCACACATTTGGTTTCAAATTGTTGTTTTTAGGTTATTTTCATTGAAACAGAATATAAAACAAAAAGATAAAATATCAAAAAACTACAAAGGTTAGCACAAAAAACAGATTTCTTTGCATGTCGTGTTAAAGGGTTATCTATAAAAGTAAAAAAAAAATTGTAAAAGAAAATTCTGGAGCTTGAAAAAACTATGAACTTTTGAGTATAGTTGAATTTAATTATAAATTTTTGTTGACTTACCAATTTTACCATCAACTTTTGTTGATCCATGCAAACTATACCAGATACAAACTCTTTGCCAGAAAATTCGTAATTATATTGTTATTTGGATAAAAGAGTATAAAATAAAGATAGAAATGTTTCATGATGAATATCCTTAGCGCCCTTTTAGAAGAATTGTGTTTAATGATAATAATTGCTATATTGCACTAAACAGCGACCGAACAAGTCTTTGAGTTCGTTGTCTCAATGCTAAAGCTAAGCTTTAAAATCTGTTCTCAAAATGGACCCCATGATTTAGATAGGTCTAACTTCAATACCATCAATGACAATGCCACTTTTGAGTTGATATCCTTTAACTTCTGTGAGACTCATACTAACTTCATCATCTTCTCCTTCTCTTGTCTCAAATTCTCCTAAGTCAATCTCCATCCATCCGTCGTCTCTATCTTTCGGTTCCCTCCTTTTCCCATCCCCACCGATCGACTCTACAGCCATCGACATCCGGTCTTCCCGGTTTCCGTAAAATAATCGTTTCATTTGTTGTTTCTTCTCATCCAAGCAACTTAGATGAGCTATGTTCTTACAAATTTGACCATTTTTAGATTTGATTGAAGTCTCTGCCGGAATTAGGTCTAATCCGTATGCACGTTTTGTTATTTTCATTATGAGATATGCTCCATATTTGGTGTCTTTTGATAAAACTTCAGTTTGGATTTTACCATTGATTTCTAATCTGTTTGTTGATATAAGTTCAATCGACTCCGAAAATCTGAATTTTTGAAAAATGTACATTGTTAATATAAATAAAAAATTGAAACATTCTATAAGTCTATACATAATTAGTTATTTAAAGAAGAATAAGAAGAAAATACTGACCTAGAACCGGAGACATTGCTCCAAGACCAGTAAAATACTTGGTCACTTTGAGTTATGGAAATATCTCTTGCTGATAAAATATATGAAATTTTCCCAGAAAATTTATTGATCTTGAATAGCTGAAATTGGTTCATACATATAAAATATTATTAGTTCGAGTATATAAAAAAAATTCATTTTTAAAATTCAAAGTAATATATAGCAGTCAAACCTTTCGAGCATTGTCAATGAGAAGAGAGTCACAAAAACATTTATAAATCTCTTTTTTGGATAAGAAACTCTGAGGATGATGAATAGACTGAGAGATAATGCTTCCATATTGAGATGGTAGAAACTTTTCCCACACGTAATCGGAATCTCCGGCTAATCGGAAAACCGAAGAGACTTCCGACGACGAGAATGCATCTGCTGGTGATGTAAAGGCAAGAATATTGGCAATGCATGCTTCTGGTAACATCATCATCATCGAAAAGGATACTTAGTTTTCAGATTTTTGAAGAACCTTGTTTGTGGTTAATGTGAGTTATATGAATGAAGATAGTGAATATATATAGTGATGAGTGATGATACTTAGCATCATTTTGCTGACTTTTGTTTGGTTGTTGGCTAAATATTTATTGGCATCCCAAAATAGAAAAGTTAACGCGGAAGAGAAAACTGTCTTCATCATCCAAATGTATCTTATTAATCTATCATTATATATGACTTGAAGTAAAAGTATTCATTTTAATTTTAATGGTTTATATTTTTAAATTGTTTTTTGTTTAATATCACAACTTATACAAGTTATAAACTTTCTGCAATTTAACACTTGGTCATATCAATTAATTTTAATGATTAATTTCTTCACAAGAAACAATTAATTTCTTAACTAGAGGTAATATAAGAATTAATATATTACATTTGGTCATATAAATAAATTCATATATGTCATATCATTTTTAGCAAATATAGTCGTGTATTTTAACAGAAATATATAGTCGTGAATACATACCACTTCAACTATATTAAGGACTATTAATTAATTTTCAAATCCTTTTCAATCGAATTTGTCATATTCAACGAAGTAAAAACTTGTAAACCCAATATAAAGATTTTTTAAAAATGAAAAATCTAGTTGAATATTATATGTATGTACTTTTAAACGTTTAAAAATAGATATACTTTGAATATAATTTGTCAACAAGTAACTATTGGATCGATAAGATTCGATTCATAAAGTAAATTTTCTAAGTAAAACTAGATGAGATTCGAACTCACACTAGTGTCTAGTTAAGGGACAAGCCAACTGACTATTTCTTGGTATTTTAAGTATCGAATTTGAATGAATTTTTTTTCTTTTTGGCCGAAATTTTAAAATATATAGGTGAATATTGCCCTAAAGTCTTTAATTCGACTCTATTTTACTTATATATTTTAATGATTTTATTCTTTATGTTTTAAAATAAAAAAGGATATTTTTTGCAGGTGATTTTTAATCTAGTAGCAAGTGGAAAGTCTACTAAATACAGGTGCATTTGCACATCCAAGAATCGAGTTTTGCTCTCTCTATATATATTATGTAAAAACTTAACTAATAGACTATTTAGTTGTGGTCCAGTATTAAAAAAAAAATATTTCCTAAAACGAAAAGACATCCTTAAATGCGGTGGTAATTATTGTAAAGATCATAATATGCCATTGGCATTTGACTCCCAGAGCTTAATCAGTCATTTGACTTTGTTATTATTAACCCAAACATGACCAACGTGTATATCATAAAAAGATGGCACATGTGTGTATATTATTCAACTAGAAACATCATCTTCAACAATTTCATGAAAACAAAACAAAACATTATATTTATTAAAGTACTTTTTTGGTCCTCTTGGCCCTACGACTCAATGACTTATCTAACACTCAAACAGCTGAGCCGAAATCAAGAGGTTCACTTCAACAGCTTTTTTCGATGAATCATGAAAACATAGGAACACTCATCAAAGCGTTCCAAACGATCCAGGGAGAATTAAGCTAATAATTTAATTTCTATGGATTCTTGACTTAACCAGTTAAATTTTTGAAGTTGAATAAACCAAAATAAAGTCCGAAGCTAAAAAATATAAATTTTACAAGTTGGTGGATCCGCAATGAGCTCAACTTCAAGACAAGGCCAAAGATCGAGAACTAAGTAGTCAAAACAAGATGTGATCTTACCTTCAAACTACTTGGAGAATATATTTGGATCTTTCATGGTTCCAACAAGCCCATGAACACATCAAACCACTATCGAATTCTCCAGATACACGCCCAACAAAAACAATGTATGATTTAGTTCTCTTTAAGGTAAGCTCGTGATCCATTTGTTTTAAAAGCTTGCAAACTCATGTTTGGCAACCAGGATATTATTTCAACCACTTAAAAAGCTTCCAAAGATGTTTCACCATGCACTAGGACACATGGAATTAGGCAAAACCCCTTGCACTTCAATACTTTCCTTTCTATGATATCAAGGAGCATCTATTTTATTTGTTCCTCATAACTGTTGGCACCTTGTCTTGTACGAGCTCTATATAAGCTCATCTTATTTTATTTTTTGCATTTTCAAATTATTATCTTAGAAATTAAATAAACTCTTAAATTTCTTGAAACTTGTCTCTTTTTGTTTTTTCATGTCAAGTTAAGTGTGGATTCCCTTTTCTTGTGTGAATTACGAATCTAATAGTATGCGGATTCAAGTTATTTAGTTCGTGAGTTGGTTGTGGAATCACTTCCATCACTGTCTTCATTCCATCTTCCACAACTCAAAGCTTGAAATAGATTGATTATCTTGTGATCAGAACTTTAGTAGATTTTGGGGTCCTCATCACACTTGGTATATAGTTTTAGTATTGATATTGAATAGATAATATGATATATTATTTGTAGATAAAAAATGAATCAATTAATACTCTTAGACAGAAGTTTTTTTTTTACACGAATAATGTTAAACAAGAAAATAATTTGTTTTAAAAAAACGATGAGTTTACAAGAAAAAATAAAATAAAATATATTAAGAGATGATGATGAGGTATATTTCCTGTGTCGTAACTACATTTTACCGGTTTGTATATGAACGAGTTATGGTCTTTAAATGGTTTATCAATTTCTCATGTTGAAGAATATTATTGTTACCAAGTGCATCATTAGCTAGTGGCTTTGAATATTATTGTCACTAATTCAATTTCATTTGAAAAAAAATTATTTATGCTTTTAATATAATAAATTTTATGGTTGGTACTGGCCAACGAAAAAGTACTATGGACCAAAATCTTGAAACTCTCACAATTTATCCAACTATTGTGTATACACTTTACCAGTCAGAGGTCAAATTTTGATGAATTGGGTCAAGTTTAATGTATAATTAAACCCAAAAAAAAGTTTAATGTATAAACACTAAGGAATTGTTAAAATTTAGCAAAAAGACCTAATGGCTAAGATACAGGATGGTAGGTTGTATTTAGTTTGGAATGGGTCAAATTTTGGATGTTTCTTTGGTTGCTTACATGTCTACACCAAACATTTAGTTAGTCGTTTCACATTGATAGATCTTGTTGTTGTTGGAATTTTTTTGTTTTTTTTTTTTTGGTTGACTCGGGAAGTTTTCTTGAAATACGGACATTGTTTACAGTCTAGTTGATGGTATTTTAAAACCGTTAATTGGCTTTTCTAAACTCGTTGCCCAGACGAGATTACAACTTCAGGTACTTTAAATTTAGTTACTACATTTGCACTAATTAAATTGAATATAAAAAAAATTAAATTATACGAAAAATAATGATATTGGTGACTTGAAAAACAGTAAATGTCTTTGCAATTCTATAAAACGGAATTACATAAGCTATAAAACCAGACGGGTTCAATTGATTTTGCCGAACCCGGCCGGATTCCCTCTCGTCAACCGAAAATTAAGCACTTTTCCTTTCAGAACAATTCTCAGGAGTTCACATTTTTTTCGTATCAATTCCTACATAAACTCAAAGATGCAGTAAAATTATAATTTAAATGGTAAAAGTTCAATTGCAGACGTAACTTTTTAGAATAAGTTAAAATCAACTTGAACATTTAGACCATTAGTCAACAATTAAACTATCGTGATTACCTTCGGAATTGTTGATTTCAAAGCGAATAATTTTTCGTCATGCCGATTTCTATATAAACTCACGTAGATATGAATTTTTAAAATGAGATAAATTAACATTGACCTTTGAAACTATTCGTCTTTGTTGTATGGGTGGAGGGCTATGAGCTCGTTCACTCAATCCCGGAGAAACATTAAATTACCTCGATTAATCAATTT
Organism: Lepidium aucheri; assembly: GCA_900406435.1. Lineage (NCBI taxonomy): Eukaryota > Viridiplantae > Streptophyta > Magnoliopsida > Brassicales > Brassicaceae > Lepidium > Lepidium aucheri. Next base: position 6,688 of record OVBA01005609.1, read on the forward strand.
TTTGTTTCATTTAATAAACCCACATTCTCATCACAATTAAATTACCTAAATAAAACCTAAATTTTTTACCATTCTTCTAATTTTAATTATGTATAATGTTTGTTTACTTTTTTTTTGTCAATAATATAATTAGACCTAAAATATAAACCATACCATATGAGGTTACACATCTACATGCACTCGAACTCGGAAGGGAAAGACAGATGTAGACATTAATGAGTTGGTCAAACTCATTTCTTCTTTAATGCTTGTTTACTTCCTTTTAAATATGATATTGAATGGAGAGTGTTTTTTGTGTTAACTTCAAATTTCATTAAAGTTCTACTTAAGTGGAGAAAAATCACGGACCTATTCTCGGGCAAAATTAACGAGGGAATCCGCACGGTGTGCAACAAACGTGTAATAAGATTAAGAGAAAACACTCTAGACCTACTCTTTAATCTGGTAAAGTCTTTAATGAGAAGGAGAAAAGTTGGTCAATCTTTAGGGGAGGACAATATTTTCAAGGCATTGTGTTTTTTATTCAATTAATGGTTTTTTAATTATTTTTAACAGTTAATATAAAAGTTCAAAGGTATTTTTGTGTTATAGATGCTATAATTCAAGTTTTTGTTTTTTATGAACTTGAGAAACTATTTTTTTAGAAAATCTAACGTTAATTTTGGTTAATATTGACCTCAATTAATGCTGGTGATAAAATAATTTTGATATCTGATGAATCGAAAGTGTATGGTTATGATATTGTCACATGTCTATATTAATTTGGTTATATCACCATGGTATGACATAAACTTTGTGTAGCTAAACACATACTTGATGGAGTATTATCTAAGTTGGGATGTGCAGTTATGGTTTAAAGTTAATGTAGGTAACAAGCATTTTGTGTTCTTAGATCTATCAAAAAGTAAACAAAGAGCCTCCTCATTCAATCATCTTGTTCTTCATGTCGATTCCATCCACATTTCTGCCTGTTCGAGCGTGCAAGATCACTAAACAAAACGGTACGTAATTCAATTTTCAGATGGATTTGTTACCAAAAGACAATAACATGGAGAGACTTTTGTCTCCATCTTCGATTAAGATGACAAAGAGAAAGTGGACAAACGATGCTTTTGACCACTTATTCCCAAAAGGAAAAACAATTTTAGATACAAATAGCAATAATGGAGATAGCTATACCGTATTATTCTTTGTTACGCATACAACGATTTGTAATTATGCAATGATACTTTGCTCTCTGCTTTTTTGAAATCCTTCATCTTCTCATATCTTCCTTATTATTCTATTAATTAAGCAAGACTTGACACTTTGCTCTCTGCTCTTTGAAGACATTGTTTATACGTAATCATTCATCTTCTCAGACTTGATCTTCTGTTCTCTTTAAACAATTATCACTAGAGTATCTTTTTTCCTTTGTGAAATCTCTTTCTTTGAGTGTATACAACGATGGGTGGTTGCTTCTCTGTCTCGTTGTCATGTGATCAAGTTGTGAATCAAGTATCTCAATGGTTATGTGTTAAAGAGAGTTACATTCACAACATTGAGAAGAATCTCACAGCTCTGGAGACAACAATGGAAGATCTGGAGGCAAGACGAGATGATCTGTTGAGAAGGGTGGACAGAGAAGAGAATAGAGGTCTACGAAGACCTGCCCAGTTCCGGGTATGCCTTTCTAGCTGGAGTTGAGACCATCGAAAACTAAGTTAGTGGTTTGCTTGCTGTTAGATCAAGAGAGCTTCAAAGATTGTGTCCTTGTAGGTATTGTTCTAAGAGTTTCAAATTGACTCATCGTTATGAGAAAGATGTTTTCATGAAATTGGAAGAGGTTGAGAATCACAAATCTCATGGGATTTTCTAGTGGTTGCTGAGCAAGCTCAAGCATCTGAGATGGTAGAAATGCCTATTCAACCATAAAATTGTTGGTCAGGCAACAATACTTGAAACAGCATGGAACCACCTCATTGAAGATGGAGTGGGCGTGTTGGGTCTCCACGGTATGGGGGGAGTTGGGAAAACAATACTTCTCAAGCAAATCAATAATAAATTTAAAGAAAATGTTTTTGATGTTGTGATTTGGGTTGTGGTATCTAAAGATTTAAATAACCAAAAGATTCAACAATAAGTTGCAAAGAAACTAGGTCTTGATGGCAAGGATTGGAACCGCATTGACGAAGATCAAAAATGCACGTGAGATACACAATGTCCTAAGAAGAAAGAAAATTGTGTTGTTGTTAGATGACATATGGGCAAAAGTTGATCTAACAAAGATTGGAATCCATTTTCGAAATAGAGAACTAAAGTAGTTTTCACAACTCATTCTCAAGAAGTATGTGGGCGCATGGAAGTAGATGTTCAGATAGAAGTCGAATGTTTGGCACTTGATAATGCATTGGATTTGTTCCGAAACAAAGTTGGAGAGATCATGCTAGGAAGTCATCCAAATATACAAGAACTTGCAACAATAATTGCTAAAAAGTGTCATGCTCCTACCATTAGCACTTAATTTCATTGGCGAAGCCATGTCACGCAAACGGACGATTCAAGAATGGCATCATACAATTAATGTTTTGACTTCAAATGCGATTGAGTTTTCTGGGATGGAGGATGAAATTCTTCTAATTTGGAAGTGCAGTTACACTAATATATATGGTGAACAAGTCAAATCATGTTTACTATATTGCGCTTTATATCCAGAAAATGAAAATATTTCTAAAGATAAGTTGATAGAGTACTGTATATATGAAGGGGTAATCAATGGTAGTGAAGGTATGGAAAAAGCTCAAAACAAGGGTTATGAGATCATTGGTAGCCTTGTTTGTTCATTTTTGTTGGTGGAGGAAGATATATGCATGATGTTGTTCGTGAAATGACCTTGTGGATTGCATCTGATTTTGGAAAACAAAAGTATAATTTTATGGTGCGTGTTGGTGCTGAATTACATGAAATGCCAAAGCTTAAGAATTGAAATATTGCGAAGAGAATATCATTGATGGATAAGAAAATTGAATGCATCCTTGACAGTTTGGTCTTCAACTTCAACTTTGTTTTTGCAAATAAACAAGATAACATTGGGTATTATCTCAGATGAAATCTTCAAATCCATGCCAAAACTAGTTGTTTTGGATATGTCAGGATTGCCACATAGAATATCGGAGTTGGTTTCATTGAAATATCTCAACATGTCATCTACTAGTATATAACGTATACCTATTGGCCTACAAAAGTTAAAAACCTTATTCACTTGGAAATGGAATTAATGGATCAACTTTCAAGTATTGTTGGAATTTCTGCACACTTGAATTTGAAAATACTGAAATTACTTGGTTCGGGAGTTGTGTCTGATTCCAGTAAAATAGAGGATCTGAGAGTCTTGGAACACTTGGAAATTCTAATAATATATATCACATCTGATTCAGGGTTGGATGAATTTTTAAGCTCTGACAAGCTAGCGTGCTGTATGCGAGACCTAGAAACCAAGAATTGTCAATTAGAAGCATCAGACATACCCCGTTTAGTTAGTATGGAGAAACTTCGTATACTCCGTCTAGAAAAATGTACTATTTCTGAGATAAAAATGGAAACTGAAACTGCAAGTATTACAAAGGATATGGTTTCTCCTCTGCAGAAACGAATAAATACATTCTTCTTTGGTCTCTCTATGATTTCTATATTCTAATGCAAATGCCCAAAAGAATTGACATGGCTGATGTTCGCTCCAAATCTTAGATGGCTTTTGATTCAAGGGGATAATCAACTCGAAGAAATAATAAACCAAGAAAAAGCTTGTGAAGGTGAAAAATCATGAATTGTTCCCTTTCAGAAATTAAAACCTTTTTACAATTAATAGATTTACCGGAGCTAAAAAACATCTATTGGAGACCACTGGCCTTTCCATTTCTTACGACTATATGGGTAACCAACTGCCCAAAGCTAAGAAAGCTTCCACTCAATTTTAAAAGTGGTCGAAATGGTGATAATGGAATCAAGATAATTTATATGGGGAGAGAATGATTAAAAGGAATTGAATTGTTTTCTTCTAAGATACCTACAAACTCATCTCAATTATCTTTAAAATTAAAAAGCAGGTGAAATGTCGATAGGTATTACGTAGGAAGAGATTAAAGATAATGAATTTGTTAAAATCCTTACAGGGAATATGAGTTGTTGTGTAATGCTGCTGAAACATTCGTTTCTCATGAATACATAAACTCTCCAACGTTCAACAACAATATGCAACTCATGATGAATGGTTGCGTAAACACGTTTAACGAACAAACCAATTCTCCTCACAGAAACTAGAAGTCGACCAAGATATGATTAGTTTTTGTCGAGAGGTCTGCAAAATCCTTGTCTAGATACTATAACATAACCACTCTAGCCTACGTCTGCAATACAAGCAACATAACTCTATATTTACCAGATTCTCTCAAGTATGGTTCTGAAAGATTAGTTCCGCTGTGTCTCAATCTTTGGATTTGTTTTTATTAGACTTCACTAGAAATGGCTGATGACAAGAGACTTTGAACAGAATCTGATTTTTGCTTCCTCTCTTCCGATCTTTTGTTGAGACTGGTGAGTGCAAATTTGTTTCTTGCTGAACAAAGTGGAATACAAATCAAAGACTAAACCTTCAAAACATTCTAATATCTAATAGAGGAGGCTAATATGAAGATGCAGGGGATTGACGATGCAATATATTGAAGTCAAGTGAGAGACGACAACAACGCAAGCCTTGTATGAGGGCTTAATGATGTCATGTGCATAAGTTAATGAAGTCACGTGATCCAAGTCTTGGAGAGGAAGTCTTGGGTTGTTAGAGATTTTTGGAAATTCAACTTGGTGATCAAGGAGAATATTTGGAAGATCTTATCAAGAGAAGAAAAAGGAAAATATCTTTTTTGTGATAAGGAAATCATGAGAGAGATTTTAGGGCAAGGGATATTGGTCTCTTGTGCCTATAAAAGAGAGGCTATTGTAAATCTAATTCTATAAGAACTTAGGGAGAAGTTTTAGGGAGATTAGTGAATTGTTTAGGCTATCGATAGAAGATTGTTTTAGGTTGGATTCTAGGGTAGAGTAATACCAACAAGTGTTTGTCTTTTGTAGAAAAGAAAACATTGAATAAAACAAGTCTTTTGGTTGGGTTTAAGATAGATTAAGGTTGGTTTCTCGAGTAGAATAATCCCAACGAGAATAGTTCTTTTGTAAGAAAAAATTATTGCTTAATAAATTGTATTTCAAAGTGATATAGCCTTTTGTGTAATCTGCAAATTATCTGCACTTTCAATTGGTATCAGAGCCGGACACCTCGACCGAATAAGGAGTATATTAAAAACTAGTGAAGATCCAAGAAGACATGGGGAATTTGCAACGGTTTATGGTTAATCAGATATGGAAGCATTAGGTGGTTGCTTTCGAAGATAAGATTCAAAAGATGGTGGAAGAGCATCTCAAGAGACTCAATTGGGGTTAACAGCGGAAGGAATTATTATGCACAAACCAAGAAGCTAATAAAGAGAACTACAAAGATGACAAGCAGTGTCTTGAATGTCAAGGTTAAAGACACATTACATCCAAATGTCCATCAGCTAAAAAGAAGATGACTATACAGTGCTACGAGTGTAAAGGATATGGACATACCAAGAATGAATGCCTGTCCAATTTGAGTGAAAAATCAGCAATCACAACTCTGAGTGATAGTGACAGTGATAGTGATGATGATGATAATGTTCTGAACCACTTTGTAACTCATTTTGGCATTGTAGAAATGGATGACAACGAAGAAGAAGTTGAAAACGTCGACCTTACTTCTGAAGGTCAAAAGGCTGGTGAGAATCAGATTTCTGCTAAACACCAAGGAACTGATACGGACAATTCAGAATCTGATGATGATTTTGATATGAGTCTAGAAGATCAGATGAGCATGTTGGTGTCTTCTTGGGTTAAAATTCAAGATGAAAATAAACGTCTCATGGTAGAAAAACAGGTCACTAAAGAAAAGCTGCAACAAGCTGAAAATGAACTCAAGACATCAAAGCTAAGACTGTTGATCTAGAAAGCAGATTGTTTGAGCAGATGAAGCAGATCAAGATGTTGTCAAAAGGAACTAAAGATCTTGACAAAATCCTGTCATTGGGAAGAACCAGCAATTGAGTTGGGGGCTTGGTTACTCGGGAGCAGAATCCAGTGCTACCACAAAATTTGTGAAAGCAGCACCAGAAGTCAGTAAGATGACAGAGCCGTGTGTGAGTCATACTAAGACCAAGCAAAATATTCAACCGCAGAAGGCTGCAAAATGTTAACGCCCAGAAAACAACCATTTATTCTACCTAAATCCATGAACAGACATGTGATGATCCAGAATACAATAGAGCAAAATGTTCACCGCAGCAACAGAAGATGGGGAATTCAATATAAGAGTAACAAGAGAGGACATGTTGCTAACAACCGAGTTATCAATTACTCATGGAAGCAATAAACTGATTGTTGGTTTTGTGGAAGGCATGGTTATGTCAAAGCTGAATGTTATGGCTATCTAAACAGAATCAAGCACGTGATTAAGCATAATAGAGTCTACTGGGGCAATCAGACAAGAAATAGATTTTGGGTTCAAAGGTATGATTTGTATCATCATACTCACCACGTTGAAGATTGGTAATATTGTGATATGAGAATGTCTCATCACATGAAGGGGATACAAGGTTACAGACAGAAGTCTGATGATGTGCATCATAAGAGAATGGCGGTATGTTATGAGGTTGGAAGGAAGAATTAGTATTGGAACACACACGGGTATGGAGTAAGACAAACAACAAGAGTCAAAAAAGGGAAACAAAGTTGTGATTCACTTCACAACAACTTGTTGTAACCTAGAAACATGTGGGTGTTTTTGTCTTGATGTGCACTCAAGCAGGGGGAGATGAGAGATTGGAATGTTATAGTTTAACTCAAGATGGATCAAGATGTCTGATTATGGGGGAGAGAAACTCGAGGGGAGCATTGCAGCAAGAAGATCATGCAGATCAGGAACCTGATTCAGAACAGGAACATAATTATGATGGAGAGCATGAACGTGATTATGATTGCTCCTGGCTGCTTGAGATGCACATCAAGCCAAAAAGGGGAAGATTGAAGATGCAGGGGATTGACGATGCAATTTATTGAAGTCAAGTGAGAGACGACAACAACGCAAGTCTTGTGTGAGGGCTTAATGATGTCATGTGCATAAGTTGATGAAGCCACGTGATCCAAGTCTTGGAGAGGAAGTCTTGGGTTATTAGAGATTTTTGGAAATTTAACTTGGTGATCAAGGAGAATATTTGGAAGATCTTATCAAGAGAAGAAAAAAGAAAATATATTTTTTGTGATAAGGAAATCGTGAGAGATTTTAGGGCAAGGGATGTTGGTCTCTTGTGTCTATAAAAGAGAGGCAGTTGTAAACCCAATTCTCTAAGAACTTAGGGAGAAGTTTTAGAGAGATTAGTGAATTGATTTGGCTATCGATAGAAGATTGTTTTATGTTGGTTTCTAGGGTAGAGTAATACCAACAAGTGTTTGTCTTTTGTAGAAAAGAAAACATTGAATATAATAAATCTTTTGGTTGGGTTTAAGATAGATTAAGGTTGGTTTCTTGAGTAGAATAATCCCAATGAGAATAGTTCTTTTATAAGAAAAGATTATTGCTTAATAAATCGTATTTCAAAGTGATATACTCTTTTGTGTCGATTTCTAAGTTTTGTTGCTTCAGTAATCTGTGAATTCTCTGCACTTTTATAATATAGAATCTATATCGCTCCTTTAGAACTTTGAATCTTCAAAGTTAATAGAGATAAGACAACAAACAAATTTCACTCTCCTTTTGTTTATTTTCGTTTCTTGTTCAACACTCGACAAAATTCTCTCTTTGTTTATTTCTCGACTGATGTAAACGAAAACCACACACTTTTATTACAAATATAAACTGTGTTTATAGATTTACACGACACACATTAACTAAAAGACATGACTCTAGAAGACAACCTAAAGTGTGGAGACACACACATAAAATAGTAATTGTTTGTGGTTACTTTCTATTTGTACATTTTTGCTAATACAAATAGAATTTACAAAAAACACATACTAAAATATATATATATATATATTATATGTTTATACAGTACTCCTAAGTTGATTGATAAATTAAGATGAAGACTTGATCACTTTCAATAGCTTCTTATGTTTCTGCTCAGATACTTTTCTTCTTTGACGTGCTGCAAGAGATAACTGTGAGTCTGTGATCGTGTAGATAGATGACGAGATAAGAGGATTAAGTTAAACCACACAAAAATTCAAGTTATTTCTGAATCTTATGGAACTCATGAGGTGGAGCTTAATTAGCCGAATGAGCTACAACATCAGGCTGACAACTTTCCCTTCAAGTATTATAAAAAAAGGATACTCAAAATATTTGTCTTTTATTTTTTTACCAGCAATTAACTTTATAACATTAAGCTATCAGTTGTTACAGTATCCCGAAGATTAGCTGGACATGTATGATACATATCCTAACTATTGGACGAAGAAATAATTGATTTAGCAAATTAATCAGCACATATGTTAGAATTCCTAGGTGTGTACAAAAACGAAATGTTATCAAACATATGTTGCTATTGAATTATTGTCTGGTGATACTTGACTAGATGGAGATTGGAGGACAATTTCTGAAGCATCCTAGTGATATTAAGGTTACACCCTCAAATACAACACTGCAGTATCCAAGACCTCAAGAAGATTGGATAGTCCAAAGAAGAGCTGAGAGTTCTGCTTCCTCAACCGATGCGCGTTGAAAACATTTGCCTCGTCCCGCATATACAAAGCCGCCCCAATGATCCTGAAGGATCCAGCCTAAGCCTGAATGTACTCCTATCATAGTAAAAGACGCATCATAATTATATTTCAACCAGTCGTACTGTTGTGGAGATCACCTTATTGTTAGTGCTTGGGTAGAAGTTGCATGAGAGACCTGAGGGGGCTATTGCTCAGAATGGCCATTCGAGAAAACATGTTAAAATCCGACGGGCATTCCGACTGAAATTTTTTGTCAGAAATAATAACCAACGGAAATAGACGATATATGACCAAAAATTTAATTTTCGTTGGTTTCCATCAGAGACAAGAGTAGTCGGTTACCATCAGAGGCATAATCGACGAGAATTGACGGATTCCAAAACCTGTCGGTGTCTGTCGGCTAATAAGCGACCGTAACCGACCAAAATCTAATATATAATATTTTAATTTTTTGTGAGGGTTAACGAGCCGTCGGTTACCGTCAGACACAAGTCAACGGAAAACAATGGCAATGAAACCTTGTGGATTTCCGTCGACTATAAGTCGAAGACAATCGATGACAAATATAGAGATATATATATTATTTAATTTTTTAATATATGATAAATATTTCGTCGGTTCTTGTTGGATCACAACCGACAGACTGCAAGGGATGGTAATTCAAAATAATTTAAATTATTAAATAGTAAAAAAAATAAGTTCCGTCGGTGTCTGCGGGAATATTGCTGACAGAATCCGACGGGTTCGGAAGTGGTTGTAACATGTGTTTCTTATGATGCAACTGTGTGTAACCAAAATTGGTTGGTCGGAGGAAGCTCGATTTAGGCGACAGTCAAATTCAGATAGGACTCCGAGTCCATCTTGTACTCCACCACACGTGCCGGAGACACAGGCCGGACCATCGGACCTGCCCCCACCGATGAATATGGCGCTGGACCAGATTTTGACGAGTCCTGGGCGTGGACATCTTAAGTTTCTCGATCCTACTATGGGAACTCCAGGATCGACATGGTTAGTGTCACAAAAATTTTCGCATTGCTTAACTAGTACTAAAATATACAAACTTCATTTAATATTTTAAGGTTTTGGGTCGAGGACGAGATTGTTACGTTGGTTAAACTTATGATACAGCACCAATTACATTTTGCGTATCCAACCTTGAGCAAATTCCTTTATGACTGAAGGAGCAGTGGTTCAAAACTTTGGCGGTAAGTATTTGTATGAGTAATTTACAAATAACTTTACTATAAATCCAATGATATACTAATTTTTTTAAAAAAACTGACAGCAACATTTCAACTGGGAGGCCCAACATACGTCTCATGTTTGGAAGAAATTTGAGGAGCAGTGCAGTATCTCCTATAGTAACCACGTCTACGCCTGGAAGACTGTATGGGAGAAAGATCCAACGACAAAACTGTTTGGTTGCTCGGCTGCTCGGTTCCCAGAGTTTGTAGAGTACTGGACCTCACAGACAACACAGAAGAGCTCAGAACGCAACAAGAAGAACAGACAAGGTTGGAAAGACGTGACAGTGAAGGCGCCCAGTACTGACAACGCCGGCTACCCATACATTTGAGCACGTTGAACGAGATATGATAATTTTAATTTTAGTTATTATTTTATTTTACTTTATCCTATAACATTTACTTTGTTTTGTGTAGACTGTGAAAAATGGCTGCGTACCAGATTGGCTCAGCCTTATGAAGGGTTGTCACACTATTAAAAAATCTGGCAGGATCAAGAACCCCAAGGTGCAAGAGGTGGTGGAGAGGGTGGAGCATATGACGAAAGAGCTCCAATCACAGATGATTCAGGATGGAGTTGGGCCTTCAGCTCCGCTCTCTAGGGATGACATCAACCTAATCGCTATTGAGGCATTATTTTTAATTAATTACATAATTTCTTATGTCGAAATATTTAATTTCAAATATTTCTGTATTTTAAAATTTTGTAGGAAGCTCCGTGCAACAAAAAACGACGACTGGGACTCGGTAAGCTTGTTACCGCAGATGGGATGCCTGCGAATATCGACCTCACTCAGAGATTTAGTCTCAGTCAGCGTGAGCGACAAGAGCTGGTCGACCTAAGGGAGAACCAAAATAACATTACAAAGGAACTTTGCAAGACAAAGGAAAAGATGGCGAGGGCTGAAGCACAGATTGGCGCACCTAATGCGACTTTTCAACACTCCTCAGAGTTTGCCGGATGACAGCGAGACACAAAACTCGGACTTTTAGTTTAAAACAAACTTTTTTTGTATAATTTTAAATATTCTCATATTATTATTTATTCTAATTTTTTTAAAATCATTTAAATATTAATTTAATTAGTTATAATTATTATTTATTAATTTAATTATATAAATTAATTATATTTATAATTAATTATTAAAATTAATGTCGTGGGATTCTGTCGACTGGGAGACCAACGACAGCCGACGGGTGGTAACCGAAAAATGCCGACGAGATGTAACCGACAAACTCCAACGGCCACTAATCGAGGACATTCGACGGCAGTAATCCGATAATAACCGATGGGTAATATCGATGTCAGTCGACAGAATATAACCGACCGTTTTGCCCGTCGGTTTTAAGCATATTTTCTTGTAGTGTGGGCCCTTATCCACTCATACATATCTTTAGATTTTCGGAAGACAGATTCACCAGAATCCAGGTTGATAGAATTGTAAAGTAAATCATTACGACTTTTCCAAAGACGTCACAATAACCAAATTGGGAGATACCGCCAATACTTATCTAACCTTGTATCGTCTAGTATGGTAACAATAAATTCAAGTTTATGTTCGAGAGTAACATTGGAATCGGCGAGAACCTGGGAAGGTATTCCAGAAAGACGCCAAACCACTTAGGATGAAGGACACAAGAATAAAGCATGATCAGCAGATTCATTGGCACTACAACAGCAAAGGCACGAAGTAAACGTAGCAATATTTCGCCTCGGTAGATTTTCAGCGAAACCCAAGGCTCGTGAGGCTAGCCGCCAGACAAAGTGTCGAAGTTTAGGTGCAACATGTAATCTCCATATTTTCTATTTATAACTTATAAGCATTATATGAATAATATATCTTAGATTTTAGTCGTATCTGAATAGTGTGTATTCAAATTTAGATTTTAGGTACGTAAACTACCTAAACTCGAATTGTTATCCAACTTCTAGTCTCATAATTTGTTATATTCAAAAGAGAAAGTTTGATTAGGGGGACTATGTCCATCAAAGGTCAAAACTTACAAGTTGGCACGTGATCCACTGACATGAAAAATAAACAAATCATATACGAGGGACGATGCATTTTACTATTTATCGGAAGAAACAAGTCCATTTTTTAATTATTTTAAACAAGACTTTGTTACACAAGACAAGACTTTGTTTACTCAGATCTTCAACTTATCTTCACTTCACTCAAATCTTCAAGACATTGTTTTCCTTTGTGGAATCTCTTTCTTTGAGTGTGTGCCTGCAACCATGGGTGGTTGCTGCTCTGTCTCGTTATCATGTGATCAATGTTTTAATCAAGTCACTCAATGTTTATGTCTTCAAGCGAGTTACATTTACAATCTTGAGAAGAATGTCACAGCTTTGGAATCGGCCATGGAAGAGCTTAAGGCAAAGCGAAATGATTTATCAAGAATGGTGGAGACAGAAGAGTATAAAGGACTACGAAGGCTTGACCAAATTCAGGTATGGCTTTCTAAAGTTGAGACCATTGAAAGCCAAGTTAGTGATTTGTTTAGTCTTAGAATAAAGGAGCTTCAAAGGTTGTGTTGTTGTGGGTTTTGTTCTAATAGTTTGAGGTTAAGTTATATTTATGGGAAAAACGTTTTGATTATGTTGTATAAATCCAGATTTTAGTGATTTCCATTTATGAAATCTGTCCCAAGTCTCATCTAAATTTG
>OVBA01005610.1:0-19429 GCA_900406435.1 Lepidium aucheri
TTAGTTTTTTAATTGACCCAAGTCAATGGGTCAATTTTGCAACTACCCCATGTTTCAAAGTCACTCATTAACATGATTGTTCCACGTGTCAGATCCAATGATCAAATTTTTTCTCTAGATATATATAAAAGATGAGAAGATAAATATATTTTAGGATATATTTTTTTAAATATTTATCATTATCAAAAAATATGTATTTTTATCCACAATCCTAATATAAAAAGGATTTTAAATAATTATTTTATTTATTATTTAAAATAAAATATTCATAATATTTATTTTAATAAGTATAAAAATAAATAATATTATATTTTAAAAATAATTATAAAACGAATTTTCATATAATATTTTTAACAATGGTATCCTAACATAATATAATTATCGTAACAAACATTGTAAATTTTTAATGTATGTATATTCTTAAAAAAACAATTCTCACAATTAAGAATAAGAAAAACAAGTTATAAATTTCTTGATAATTCTAAATCTTATTATATAGAGTAGAATGTTTTAAAATTATTTATTAACAGTATTATTCCACATGTCAGATTTAAAGATCAATATTTTTCTGTATTTATATATTAAGAAAAAATATATTTTAAAATAATAAATTTCCGAATATTTATTTTTATCACTATTATCAACAATTCTAATATAAAAATGATTGTAAAACTTCACTTTTATTTATAATCTACAATTAAAATTTTCATAAATATTTATTTTATACTAAGTATAAAATTTAATAATGTTATATTTGAAAAATAAATAAAAACAAACTTTTATGTAAAAATATCCTTATATTCTTAAAGATAAAATCATAAGAGAATATAATTGTCAAAACTAACAATAAAAAATTTAATTTATGTGTATGCTTTAAAACAAATATTCTCACAATAAATGTAAGAAAAAAAATAATAAATTTCTTTTTATCTATCAATAATTCTAATTTTATTATAGTCATAGATCTTTTATAAGAGAAAAAAATTATCCGAAAAGGAAATTACAGATAAAAAAATTAAATATTTATTATCCTAAAAATATTTGTATTACTAAACATGAATATATAAAACAGTTTTAAAGAAAAATATACTATTTAGAGACAAAATTAAAAAATATACAATATTTCTTTCTTTAAATAAAAATAATTTTTTATTTTATTTTATAAATAACTAAAATAATTTTTCAAAGTAAATCTTAACAGAAAATATTTCAAATCTTTATAAAAATATTTAATCTAAATCGCAACTTTTTTAAATAAAAATATATTTACTCTCAACAGAAAAATAATTGTCCATATCTAAATTTTTTGTATATATTTATTTTAATTTCTAATCATTGGATAAAAAGGATTGTTAAAATTAATATCTATATATAAACACAGATAGGCAGATAATTTCATAATTACAAAAACATTACTTATTCATTAGGTGATCTTAAAAGTTTTCAAGGAAATTTTGCTATTGATTGTATCAATAAATAAACACGTAAATAGTTAAATAAGTGTTTATCAATTTTTGAAATGATTTGCGTATGACTATATCTTATTATATAAATTATTGTTTCTCAAGGTTACTAATTAAAAGGATTTTCCCACATGTCAAATTCAATGATTACAAACTTTTTCGTGATTATATATTAAAAATCTTATATATAGTACGGTTCACAATGTTACTAATTAAAAAGATTCTTCTACGTGCCAAATCCAACAATCACAGTTTTTTTGTAGTTATGTATTAAAAATAAAATAAAATAATTTTAAAAAATATATATTTATCTCTGTCAATAAATATTTATCATTATTTACAATCCAACACAAAAAAAAATTGTAAAATAAAAATAAGTTTGAATATTCTCTTACTAATTTTAAAATAAAAATGAAACTATTATATAAAGTAAGTTTTCTCAAAGTTATTAATTAACATGATTTTTCCACGTGCCAAATCCAATGATCAGAAATTTTTTCTAATTATATATTAAAAATAAAATAAAATATATTTTAAAAAGATATTTATTTCCATCAAGAAAGATTAATAATTATCTTTTTTATAATTATAAAATCCTAATTTATAGAGTTGGCTTCAAAGTTTTTTTTTGTCAACCTTACTCATTCTTTCTACTACTAATGGGATCGACAAAGGCCTGATCCATAGCCAACGTTTTTTTCTTTCCTTTGCATCAGAGAAGAATCGAACTCTGGCACCTGAGGAATGCTAAAGTGGCCACTACCATAGGGCCACACGTCCTCAGCGCTTCAAAGCTTTATAATCAATATAATGCTTCCACATATCAAATCCGACGAAATTTTGTAGTATCCTATTATATAAAGTTGGATTTCAAAAGGTAGTTATCAACCAAATTATTTCACATGTCAAATCCAATACTATTATATAAAGTTAAGTTTCAAAAGTTTCTAATCAACATGGTGCTTCCACATGTCAAATCTAACTATTTAAGATTTTGCAGTATCATATTATATAAAATCGGGTTTTAAAGTTAGTATTCAACGGAATTATTCCACATGTCAAATCCAATGATTCAAAATTATGCAGTATCCTATTATATAAAATTGAGTTTCAAAAGTTAGTTATCTACAAAATTATTCCACATGATAAATCTAATACTATTATATAAAGTTGAGTTCCAAAAATTTCTAAGCAACACGATGTTTCCACATGTCAAATTCAACGATTTAATATTTTACAGTATCATATTATGAAAAGTTGGGTTTTAAAAGTTAGTCTTCAAAGAAATTCTTCAACATGTCAAATCTAACGATTCAAAATTTTACAGCATCATATTATATAAAGTTGGTTGTAAAAGTTACTTATCAACAAGATTATTCCACATGTCAAATCCAATGATTCAAAATTTTTTAATATCATAGTATATAAAATTGAGTTTCAAATCCTATTATATAAAGCTGATTTTCAAAAATTACTAATCTATGAAATTCTTATATATTATCTAAAATACAATAAGTATATATATATATATATAAATTTTAGAAAACCCGTACATCTCACAGGTCCATATCTAATATTATATACATTATATCAACGTTTCAAATAAGAGAAACTCTAATAAGACAAAGCTTAAGATCAAACGTTTTATGCATTACAACAAAACAATTTGTATAAGAGAAATATCAATCAACATTTAAGATTACGTTTATACTTTACATTTAATATTCCGTTATATAATTTGAAATAAATATAACCTATTAATTTAAGTTTATCATACCTAATTCCTAATATTTTGTTTATATTGTAAGTGATAATTTCTATAATTATATCTTAGAATTTTACTCCTTATCCTAATATGTTACATTTCTTTTTTTTTTGTCAACAATATTGGACCATAACTGACTGACCCATTAGCCAAGTTCCTGCATAATGCAGGCGGCAGGACTCGATCCCGGGATGTGCAAGTGCACCTACCATTTAGTGGACTTACTTCTGCCACTGGACTAAAGGCCACTTGCTGTTACATTTCATTCTTCTATTTAAATACAATACTCATCCCATGTTTTTTTTATCAAATTCATAAACAAAACATCAACGATTCTCGGATTTTATATTTCTCGAATTCATCATGTCTTTCTCTGAAATTTCTTCATTGAACCCTCCAAATAAAATTAGAAAATTAGAGTTAAAATTTATGGTAATGTGAATAAGAAACTAATTTCTGATTTCGTTAACCTTCTTGAGCTGGTAAATATTCTTTAAAGTATAATTTGATCATTTATAAGTATATTCGAATTAGGAAGAATGACAAATATTACTATATCTATATTAGTAAATACTTATATTCGAATTAGGAAGAATGACAAATATTACTATATCTATATTAGTAAATATTTGATGAATTACTTTTAATATTAATAAAGAAAAATATGTGTTCTATCGATAATATAAAACACAAAATTTTGCGCTATAGCATAGATATAATCCTAGTCTTAAAGAAAGTTGAACCACTCTAACCTTAAAAATTAACAGAGAAATGTAAAAATTGGAAATAATATACAGAATTAATTTCTGTAATAGTCCAATAATTCTAAGTACTGTAATAGTCTCGTGGGGACTTTTGAATGGGTGAAGGTGTGGAAAAGTCTCAAATTTTTTTGTATGACCGTTTTATTACAGAAATGTCACTGATATAAATTTTTTTTGCAGAAAAAATAAAAAAAAACTTTTCGAAATCATTTTGCAAAGCAAATTAATTTGAAACTTTTTGAAAACCTAAACTGCACGTGGTGTTTAGTGTAGTGGCAGATGATAACTCCACTAAAGACATGCACACTTGCACATTCAAGTATCGAATCTTACTGCCTACATTATGTAGGGACTTGGCTAATAGGTACAGTATTGACAAAAAAAAACCTTAAATTAAAATTTTAGGGAAAAAAAAGTTATTCTCTTCTTTTGCAACGAACCCCTATTTTTCTTCTTCTTCTTCTTCTCTTCGATTTTCTCTTCATCTTCTTCTTATTCTATTTGATTTTCTCTTCATCTTCTCTTCTTCTCCGGTTCTCCTTATCCTCTTTTCTGTAAATTTTTTCGCTATTTCTCCTCTTCTTTCCTATTTATTTTCGCGATTTCATATATTGTTTGGGTAAATTTTTTTCTTTGAAAATTTGTATTGGATTTCGTTAATCAAGATTAGTTTTTGTGTTTTGCCTGGGTTAATTTTTGGAAACTAGAAAAAGGGTTTTAAGATTAGCTGATTATAGGAATTGGATTCATCTTAGTAGTGTTAGGGTGTATTCTCTTCCTGATCAGACTAAATTGGAGTTAACAACTAAAAGCTCCGTAATGATTGATATGTACATGTTTCTTTCATTGTTGTTCTTAGTCAAAAACATATCCATGTGATTGATTCTTCTTGAAAGTGTGTCTATACTGTTTGAATCTAGAATTTGATTGGAGATAATAACGGTTAAATGGTGGAGTTAATTGATAGAAGTCCCAATCTACAGCAATAAAAACACAAGAACTCACGTTGTGTTCATGTCTTTTTAATTCCATGATTAGTTGGTTGATATTTTGAAACTCTTTTTTAATTGTAGCTGATTTTGGCTGTAGTGAGATTTTCTTCTTTATCTCAATTGTTACCTTGGGTAAGATTTTGTTTTCTTTTTTGTATGTTTAGATATGTTTTATGTAGGTTTAGTTGTGGAAATTTGTAGGCTTTTGTTATAGGTTTTATAGGGTTGTCTTAAACCCTTTTGGTTCTTTGTATGTTTTGTGTAAAAGATTAGTCAGTTTTTGTTTAAAGGTTTATAGGTTTTGTATTTCTGTTTTGGGGGGAAATCGCATATCCCATTTTGAATCTGATGGCAATTTATGCTATATCAAGATCCCTTGATTAAAGTTCTAGTATTATGGTTGTTGATTGTCTCTCTGAATTGGTTTCCATTTATGTTCCTTTGTGTTTCTAATTTTCTATCTGACAATTTGCTTTCTTATTTTGAGGTTCCTTATCTTCATGATACCAAAAATTGGAGAATGGAAGAGAGAATTATGGGTAGAAGCTTGGGAACGGGAAGTTTCCAATGTGATTTTCATGTTGAGAGAGATTTGATGAGGTGTTAAGGGTAGGAACCACTCGCTTTATGTAGGTTTAGTTATGGAAGATTGTAGGTTTTTTTTGTTGGTTTTATATAATAAATTTTAAATTTTGCTTAAAGGTTTGTTGGTTTTGTTTAAAGGTGTTTAAGTTTTGTAGGTTTGTTTAAACCTTTGTAGGTTGGTCTAAATTATTTTTTCTAGATACGTGTAATAAAAAGCTACTAGATTGAACAATGTGTAGGTTCATTGTGATCGAACAAAATGTGTGACTTGAACTATCTAAACTCAATGCTTAAACTAAGGATTTGAAATGCAAATCTACAGAATAAGTGAAATAAACCTACAAGACATGAGAATTAGACCTACAAAAATAAATACATTAAGGTTTTCTTGAGCATTTTCTCAACTCCATATGTAAGAGTTGTTGACATTAAACTTGAATCTCCATCTTGCGTAATGATGGTTATAAGAGTACCTTTATATTTCCACTTCTAGGTTTATTGAAAAAGAAACAAAATAAACTTAAAAAAGCCAAGATAAGCCTATAAAAGTACATAACAAAGACCCTTAAACCTATAATGCAGTAACTTTAAGTTGATAACATATGGAAACTCAAACATACAAATCTTTTCAACCTACATATCTTGGGTGTCAATGGTCGTGTATGGCGTGTGTATGTAGAAGAAGAAGGTAAGTGTGCATTAAATATTAGGGTAAAATAGTCTTTTCAATTTCTAGGTTTAATAAAAAGAAAACCTACAAAGAGGGACAAAAAACCTACAACATTTAAAGCGTAAACCGACATTAAAAATAGTATCTTGCAATGAAAACCTACAAAATACTGAAGTAAAACCTACAATGCAGAAGAACTAAGTCGTATGATAACATGAAAACAGTGAAGTAGGAAAACCTACAAAAGTGGCACAGAAAACCTACAACACTTAAACGGTCGATCAAAATTGGAAAAGAACATCTTGCAAAGAGAAACCTACAATATATTAAAGTAAAACTTATGATGCAGAAGAACTAAGTTGTATGATAACAGGAGAACGGTGAAGTAGGAAAACCTACAATATATATGTAAAAGTAAACCTACAATTAGAGAAGGATGTCTTACACATATATACCTACAAAACAAATGTATCTAAGTATTGAAGAGGGGAAACCTACAAAAAAGACCTTATAAACGAAAAATAAACTTACAACGAGGACCTTAGAAAACTACTACAAAAAATCTTAAAACCTACTATGCACGAAAATAAACCTACCAAACAAAAGAACTAAGTAAAGGAGAAAGAAGAAAAATTAAACCTACAATTCCTGATAAGTAAACATACAAAAAGAAGGATATCTTGCAAAGTTAAACATACAAAAAATTAAAAAAACCTACAAAAATGAGAACTAAATCGACAACGAAAGCAAACAAAAACCTGCAAAACAAATGTGTTCAAAGTTCTGAACGAGAAATGTCAAATAAAGTAAAAATTGTAAACCTACATTACCAAGAGAATTAAACCAAAAACCTACAACAAAGGAACATTAAAACGACAAGTCACGCAAAAGAAACCTATATAACTAGGAGAATAGAGTTGAGAAAGTAAAGCTTGTAAGCTTACAAACCTTGAAATACGTAAACCTACAACAACAAAAATTAAAACCAACAATATTGGATGACTAAACGTACAATATTTCAGAGTATCTCGTAGGTTTTCTCTCTAATAAAGTATGGTAGTACTCATTAATGGCAGTATCATTGTTATTTTTCCTCAAAGAGAAAAATGGTAAAACAGTATTGTGTAACCCGAGAAGATCAAATTTACAATTTCCATCTTTATGGACTATTCTAGTAACAAAATGATTTTTCCGGACTATTACGTAATCCCACTAATATAAAGAAATAATTACTCAACTACTCTATAATTATACCTAAATGACTCAAATACTCTCCAAAAAGTTGGACAAACAAAAGTGTGAGAAAAATCACAAAGAAATTGACTTGTCCACCTATTTACGTTTTATGCCATTAGAAAAAAAAACTGAAAAAAAAAACTGAAAAGAAGAAGGACGTCTCTTCTTCTTCGTTTCTATTCTTATTCTCTTCTTCTTCTCTTCTTTTTCTCTTCTTCTTTGTTTCTACTCTTCTTCTTTTCTTCTTCTTCGCGCACGTTGTCTTCTTCTTCTTCTTCCACTGAAAATCTTGTTCTTCACAAAATTTCAACTTTTTGTGCTTTGTTTGACATATTGAAGGTAATGTAATATATGTTTTCAATTTTGAACTCTGATTTTGAACTCTGATTTTTATGTGATTCCTCCGATTTTTTTTTAGGGTTTGAGACATGCAATTTGATTTTCTGGGTTTAGTATGTATTCATTGGTTAATTTTGGTTGATTTTTTAGTGTTGGTTGATTTTGGTAGATTTAGGTTGATTTTCTAGGGTTGGTTGATTTTGGTTGACTTTTGGTTGATTTTCTGGGTTTAGGAAGAAAATGACTTTGATGAGGGATTATATTGACACTAATGCTTACGAGATCATTAAAAGGAACTCTCAACTTGGTATTGTTCTGAAGTTTGCCAGCTCAAGGTTCTCATGGGCAAGCAAATACGTGCAACACCTGCTGGGGAATATGCTTGACACACCAAAGGTGAATGAGTTGCGGGTGTTGGCTGATAGCCAACCAATCTGATTTTCTTTGAATGTGTTTCAGCATATCACGCAGTTGCACTGTGGGTTGTGTGATCCTAATGATGCGGGTTTAACGGTTAGGGATTTGTGGGCTGACATGGGTTTAGTCCACGGTGATGGTCCAAAGTGGTCGGAGCTTGAAAGGGTATTAAAGGTGTGCAACGATTGAGATTTTCTAAGAGGAAGATGGTGGGGTTGCTGGTGGTTTTGTATGTTGGTGTTTTTGGTTTGCACACCAATAGTAGGATCTCAGTTTACCATGCCAAACCGGTGATGGATTCGGATAGGTTTGAGAGGCATCCGTGGGGTAGAGTAGCCTTTGAGTCACTCCTCAAATCGGCCTCTCAAGCATCACGGGCTTCTTCTACGTTAGATTTGCACGGCTTCATGCATGTGCTTCTCATATGGGCGTTCGAGTATATCCCACAACTAGGAATAATGTATGGAGGTAAAAGAGAAGGCCAGAAACAATTACCAACGGATATTTGTCTGAAAGACAACTCTTAGTTTAGTGAAAAACCATTCCCATGAAGCATTATTCTCGGTGTCTACAATTCCAAATGCTAGTGGAAATATCTGAAAATTTATGTCTTGTGCTGTTGCCACTAGCAAAACTCCACCGTATTTCCCAGTTAAATAACATCTATCTACCACAATAACTCTTCTGGGATACTCAAATCCTGCAATCGAAGCACTAGTATCAAGATCCCTTGATTAAAGCTCTAGTATTATGGTTGTTGATTATCTCTCTGAATTAGTTCCCATTTATGTACCTTTGTGTTTCTAATTTTCTATATGACAATTTGCTTTCTTATTTTGAGGTTTCTTATCTTCATGATACCAAAAATTGGAGAATGGAAGAGAGAATTACGGGTAGAAGCTTGGGAACGGGAAGTTTCCAATTTGATTTTCATGTTGAGAGAGATTTGATGAGGTGTTAAGGCTAGGAACCACTCGTTTTATGTAGGTTTAGTTATGGAAGATTGTAGGTTTTTGTTGTTGGTTTTATATAATGAATTTTAAATTTTGCTTAAAGGTTTGTTAGTTTTGTTTAAAGGCGTTTAAGTTTTGTAGGTTTGTTTAAAACCTTGTAGGTTGGTCTGAATTATTTTTTCCAGATACGTGTAATAAAAAACTACTAGATTGAACAACGTGTAGGTTCATTGTGATCGAACAAAATATGTGACTTGAACTATCTAAACTCAATGCTTAAATTAAGGATTTGAAATGCAAATCTACAAAATAATAGAAATAAACCTACAAAACATGAGAATTTGACCTACAAAAATAAATACATTAAGGTTTTCTTGAGCATTTTCTCAACTCCATATGTAAGAGTTGTTGACATTAAACTTGAATCTCCATCTTGCGTAATGATGGTTATAAGAGTACCTTTATATTTCCACTTCTAGGTTTATTGAAAAAGAAACAAAATAAACTTCAAAAAGCCAAGATAAGCCTATAAAAGTACATAACAAAGACCCTTTAACCTATAATGCAGTAACTTTAAGTTGATAACATATAGAAGCTCAAACATACATATCTTTTCAACCTACATATCTTGGGTGTCAATGGTCGTGTATGGTGTGGGTATGTAGAAGAAGAAGGTAAGTGTGCATTAAATAGTAGGGTAAAATAGTCTTTTCAATTTCTAGGTTTAATAAAAGGAAAACCTACAAAAGAGGGACCAAAAACCTACAACACTTAAAGGGTAACCGACATTGAAAAACAATATCTTGCAATGAAACCCTACAAAATACTAAAGTAAAACCTACAATGCAGAAGAACTAAGTCGTATGATAACAAGAGAACAGTGAAGTAGGAAAACCTACAAAGGTGGCACGGAAAACCTACAACACTTAAACGGTAAATCAAAATTGGAAAAGAACATCTTGCAAAGAAAAACCTACAATATATTAAAGTAAAACTTATGATGCAGAAGAACTAAGTCGTATAATAACAGGAGAACGGAGAAGTAGGAAAACCTACAATATATATGTAAAAGTAAACCTACAATTAGAGAAGGATGTCTTACACATATATACCTACAAAATAAATGTATCTAAGTATTGAAGAGGGGAACCTACAAAAAAGACCTTATAAACGAAAAATAAACTTACAACGAAGACCTTAGAAAACTACTACAAAAAATCTTAAAACGTACTACGCACGAAAATAAACCTACCAAACAGAAGAACTAAGTAGAGGAGAAAGAAAAAAAATTAAACCTACAATTCCTGATAAGTAAACATACAAAAAAGAAAGATATCTTGCAAAGTTAAACATACAACAAATTAAAAAAATCTACAAAAATGAGAACTAAATTGACAACGAAAGCAAACAAAAACCTGCAAAACAAATGTGTTCAGAGTTCTGAACGAGAAATGTCAAATAAAGTAAAAGTTGTAAACCTACATTACCAAGAGAATTAAACCAAAAACCTACAACAAAGAAACATTAAATCGACAAGCCACGCAAAAAAAACCTACATAACTAGGAGAATTAAGTTGAGAAAGTAAAGCTTGTAAGCCTACAAACCTTGAAATACGTAAACCTACAACAACAAAAATTAAAACCAACAATATTGGATGACTAAACGTACAATATTTCAGAGTATCTCGTAGGTTTTCTCTCTAATAACGTGGGGTATTACTCATTAATGGCAGTCTCATTGTTATTTTTTCTCAAAGAGAAAATGGTAAAACAGTATTGTGTAACCCGAGAAGATTAAATTTACAAGTTCCATCTTTATGGACTATTCTAGTAACAAAACAATTTTTCCGGACTTTTACGTAATCCTCCTAATATAAAGAAATAATTACTCAACTACTCTATAATTATACCTAAATGACTCAAATACTCTCCAAAAAGTTGTACAAACAAAAGTGTGGGAAAAGTCACAAAGAAATTGATTTGTCCACTTATTTACGTTTTATGCCATTAGAAAAAGAAAACTGAAAAAAAAAACTGAAAAAAAAACTGAAAAGAAGAAGGACGTTTCTTCTTCTTTGTTTCTATTCTTGTTCTCTTCTTCTTCTCTTCTTCTTTGTTTCTATTCTTTTTCTCTTCTTCTTCGCGCGCGTTGTCTTCTTCTTCTTCTTCTTTATGTGAAAATCGCGTTCTTCACAAAATTTCATCTTTTCTTCAACTTTTTGTGCTTCGTTCGACATATTGAAGGTAATGTAATATATGTTTTCAATTTTGAACTCTGATTTTTATGTGCTTCCTCCGATTTTTTTTTAGGGTTTGAGACATGCATTTTGATTTTCTGGGTTTAGTATGTATTCATTGGTTGACTTTGGTTGATTTTCTAGTGTTGGTTGATTTTGGTAGATTTAGGTTGATTTTCTAGGGTTGGTTGATTTTTGGTTGATTTTCTGGGTTTAGGAAGAAAATGACTTCGATGAGGGATTATATTGACACTGATGCTTACGAGGACATTGAAAAGAACTCTCAACTTGATATTGTTCTGAAGTTTGCCGACTCAAGGTTCTCATGGGCAAGCAAATACGTGCAACACCTGCTAGGGAATATGCTTGACACACCAAAGGTGAATGAGTTGTGGGTGTTGGCTGATAGCCAACCAATCTGATTTTCTTTGAATGAGTTTCAGCATATCACACAGCTGCAGTGTGGGTTGCGTGATCCTAATGATGCGGGTTTAACGGTTAGGGATTTGTGGGCTGACATGGGTTTAGTCCACGATGATGGTCCAAAGTGGTCGGAGCTTGAAAGGGTATTAAAGGTGTACAAGGATTGAGAATTTCTAAGAGGAAGATGGTGGGGTTGCTGGTGATTTTGTATGTTGGTGTTTTCGGTTTGCACACCAATAGTAGGATCCCAGTTTACCATGCCAAATCAGTGATGGATTCGGATAGGTTTGAGAGGCATCCGTGGGGTAGAGTAGCCTTTGATTCACTCCTCAAATCGGCCTCTCAAGCATCACGGGCTTCTTCTACGTTAGATTTGCACGGCTTTGTGCATGTGCTTCTCATATGGGCGTTCGAGTATATCCCACAACTAGGAATAATGCGTGGAGGTAAAAGAGAATGCCAAATTCCACTTATGCAGTGGGCATCTCGCAGTTGGCGTGGAGTAGATATGGAGGATGTCTTCATAGCTGATAAGATGGCATCTGGTAAAAACAAGGTAAGATTCCTCAATTGGCAGATCTTGGTAGTTGGTAGGTTATGTGGTAGAGCTATGGTAGATTTTAGTTGACGTGTGGCAAAGCTATGGGAGACTTTAGTTGACGTGTGGTAGAGCTATGTAGACTTTAGTTGACATGTGGTAGAGCTATGGTAGACTTTAGTTGACGGGTGGTAAGTCTAGGTGGAGTAATCTTGTTGTGTGGTGGAGATATGGTAAAGCTATGGTAGACTTTGATAGAACTTGGTAGATCTTTGGTGGAGCTTGGTAGATTTTTGGTAGAGTTTGATAGATCTTTGGTGGAGCTTGGTAGATCTTTGGTAGAGCTCGGTAGATCTTTGGTGGAGCTTGGTTGATCTTTGGTAGAGTTTGGTTAACTTAGTATATATTCTACGTCTGACTTTTTTTTTGCTCTTTTCTAGGTTCGTGTGGTGACCCTATTTGACAAGCCTTTTGATGATATATATCCGGAGTGGCCTGGAAATATCCGGGATCCCAAAGTTGACAAATTGATTCGAGACATTCTTGATGGGTGTTTAGATGACATGTTTTGGGGTATCCCGGCTTCTACAAAAAGGAAGGTCGATGTGTCCCCACGTGAACTCTGAAGTGAAAGGAAGGCAAAGTCGAAGGTCGCAAAGAAGCCAGAGAAGAAGAGATCTATTGAGAAGAAGAAGACTCACGATAGTCCAAAGGCAAAGGAGACTCCAAAGGAGAAGGAGTTACTGCCTGATATGACTCTGGCTGAATTTGTGTTTAGAGAAAAAGAAGAAAAAGAAAAGTTGGAGAAGAAATGGAACAAGGAGTATGAGGCCAAAAAACAATTGGAGGAGAAGGATATGATTTCAAAAATGCTGTAGTCTATAAAGAAAGCTTTTGATGTAATGGTATTAGATAAAGTTAACATCTCAAATACCATCAAGTTGCAGTCCGAACGACTGGAGGAAAAAAGAGTAGACCAAGCGGTGACGGATGAGTGGCTGCGTAGGCTTGAGATAGCCATGGAACAACAGAACTCGATCAATCTTTGCCTTCTTAAGGTGTTGGAGGGTAAACAATCGGAGGTGGTAATGTCCTTGGAAGAGCCTAAGAAGTCTGAACATGTGGACGAAGGTGAATCTACTGAGAGTGAGGCACAATAAGAAGGTGTTGCTGCCTTATCTGGGCAAAAACGGTACGTAAGAGTCTACTTGATTATGACTAAACCGTATCGAAGACCCACTTATGTTGTATGAACTATATATGTGTGGTGGAGACTGTACTCTCTGTTGATAATGTGATATACACATGAATAATGGGTTGGTCTGGTTATGGGAAAGAGTATATTACATCATTTTTAATTCGTGAATTTCTATTTTTGGTGTATTGCTTTTGACTGTAAATACATACGTCAAAGTATGCTAGAGATTGGTGGAGCTTGGTAGAGTTTGGTAGATCTTAGGTGGAGCTTGGTTGATCTTTGGTGGAGCTTGGTAGTTCTTTGGTAGAGTTTGGTAGATCTTTGGTAGAGTGTGGTAGAGTTAGGTTGACTTTCTTTGGTAGATCTTTGGTAGAGTGTGGTAGAGTTAGGTTGACTTACTATTTAACGTGGAGCTTGGTAGATCTTCGGTGGATCTTTGGTGGATCTTTGGTGGAGCTTGGTTGATCTTTGGTAGAGTTTGGTAGATCTTTGGTAAAGTTAGGTTGACTTACTATTTAACGTGCTTTGTTTTTCAGAACGAACAGATCTCTGAGAAGCAGCAATGCTCACAAACTTCCCCATATTGAGACCCTCTGAAAATGTAGAGGTTAGTTTGGTAGTTCTAGTAGAGTTTGGTTAATTTATATTATCGTCTGGTAGATCTTTGGTAGATCTTTGGTAGAGTTTGGTTGACTTACTAATTTACGCAGTTTGTTTTCCAGAAGGAACAGATCTCTGAGAAGCAGCACGGCTCACAATCTTCCCCATCATTGAGACCCTCTAAAAACTTAGAGGTTAGTTTGGTTGATCTTAAATATTTGGTGGAGCTTCAAAGACTAACAATATTACTTGTTTTTTATTCCATAAGGAACTGATAGCTAAGCAGCAGCAAACTCCAAAGGCTTTGTCCCCAGAACTACGGCTTCCTAATAATCTTGAGGTAGTTTTGTAGTTCTTAAATATTTGGTAGAGCTTTGGTGGACTTTGGTAGAGCTTGGTGCATTTTGGTAGTTCTTACATTGTTTCCCATTTTTGTTTGCAGAAGGAATGGGTGCTTGAGGAGCAGCAAACCTCTGACTCTTTGTTCCCATCATTGAAAATTGTTAGGAACACAGAGGTTAATAGTCAGTTGAAAACTCCAATTTAAACTCCTGCTGAGGATTTGGAGTTATCTCAAGAAGAGAATTCCCAACTTGCGATCATAAGTCTGAATGAAGATAGCGAACGTAAAATTTTGGACGATGCAATCAAGGTTGGTAAAAATAATGAGTGGATATATATGGAGGATACGCTGCCCAAAGCAGCTAGAGCATGTATCCTTGCTACGAACCAGGTATTTAGTTTGCTAGAATTTGTAGTCTCATTTGGGGGAGGTTTGGTTGAGGTTTGGTAGAGTTTGGTGGAGATTTGGTAGATTTTTGGTAGATCTTTAGTGGAGTTTATGGAGGTTTGGTAGAGCTTGGTGGAGTTTGAACTGACTTTGTTAGATCTATGATTTCTATGTCTAAATGTTAAAGTATTATTTGTGTTTTATTCAGAAATCCCCATTCAAAGGAAATTTTGTTATTAGGCGCATCATAAATGATGACATAGTTCTGCTTAACTCATACAATCCATTCAGACCAATACATTGTTCCAAAGTGAATCGGCTTTGTCTCCTTGTCAGACACAAATTGTAAGGATCTGATATTCTCTGTGAAACGATTCTAATGTATAAATCTGTACTATTATGGTGTTTGCTAATTTAAACGGTTTGCAGGGATACCTCGGTGGACGACATCAGTCTGTTAGCTGAGTTTTATCTCCAGTTGCTGATGCCTAGACGTTTATGGCCAGAAGGTACGTACGGATGGTTCACAGATCTGGTAAATTCCTTGAATTATGCTTATCTTACTTGGTAGACTTTGGTGTGCTAATATTATGTTACCTTGTTTTGCAGCACATGTCTAGCGATATGAATATATTTCGTCGAAGATCATTGCAGAATCCATCTCCATATAAAAGTGATAGGATAGTGTTTCTTTATCCTGGACTATGTTGGTGGTGGTGTAAGAAGTATGAAGCCTTCACAGTAAACACCCAGAAGTATTTGAATGATGATTGTTTCTGCCAAATGTTTTATGGGAGAGCCATAACATGGTGTCCAACGAACAAGCACTGGTTTTGGGATATTGACACATTGTACATTGCTCATAACATCAGAAATGTCCATTGGGTAGCGGTTGTCATTGATTTGGTTAAGGAGACAGTGAGCATATACGATCCCGCCCTCTCAGCTATGGCATATCAAGTATTGATAGACTCAGTCATGTATTCTTCATCTACAACTGAATGGTAGAGATTGATTGATCTTTGGTAGAGTTTGGTTGATCTTTGATAGATCTTGGTTGATCTTTGGTAGAGCTTGGTTGATCTTTGGTAGAGCTTAGTTGATCTTTGGTAGAGATTGGTTTATCTTTGGTAGAGCTTCGTTGAACTTACTTATGAATGTGATTACTTTTTTTTCTGCAAACAGGCCGTACGCGAGGATGCTTCCATATTTGCGTAGGACCATGCTAACAAAGGAAATGCGGAAACAGGTGAAAGCGAAGGCTTACACTATATCTAGGGTGAAAACGACCCCGGTGAACCACCAATATGGTGACTGTGGCGTTTACACGCTGAAATTTACTGAGTGTTTAGTCCTTGGACGCGGATTTAAGAAAATACAAGATGATTTCATCCCTTTTATGCACTTGAAATTGGGCATTAAAGTTATGGATGAGCTTCCAATACTAGAGACAATTAATTCCTCATGTCCGTTTCTTCGTGTGGAAAACATTGATAAGGCGGAATTAATTATAGCATCGCAGGGGTTGCTTACGGAGTGGTAGTTCTTGTTAGATCTTGGTAGACTCACCTTTTTATTGGTAGATCTTGGTATAGTTTGTATAAGCTTTTACAAAACTCTCTTTTGTTAACAAACACTCTCAAAGGACCATAATTTTATGACGTAAAAGATGGTCCTATGAGAGTATATCAGTAACTTTTATTTTCTAATGGACGAAATTTGTTAATATATTAACGTAACAAAAGATTGTCTTCTTCATAACAAATTGAATAGACATTAGTAGAGTTTGGAAAGATTGCCTTTCTAGTTGACCTTACACATAGCATGGATAGACGCATAATTGAGTTTGATTGATCTTTGGTAGAGTTAAGTTGATCTTTGGTAGAGTTTGGTTGATATTTGGTAGAGCTTGGTTTATATTTGGTAGAGCTTGTTTATCTTTGGTAGAGTTATGCAACATGGATAGACACATAATAAACACATATTTGAGTTTGGTAGACACATAGCAGAGTTTGGTAGATATACAAATAACATTGATAGACACATAATAGAGTTTGGTAGAGTTACATATAACATGGATAAACACATAATAGAGTTTGGTTAACTTAGTTCAAGATTGGACGTCTGCTCTACATGTTCGAGCACTATGTCCCACACCTTTACATCATGAACAAGTTGTCACTTTCCTTGGGCGTTTTGCCTCTAATGAGCACTTAAACGAACCTTTCAACCATGAGTTCTTTGGCCTACCATGTTGGTTACGTACAACAGGAGGTAAACAAACTTTGCGAGCCACCTCTTCAGGTATTGGAAGTGATGCATCTCTTGGCATCACACATTTGGCATACGCATGGTACAAGTAACTCGTACAAAAGTAAGGATTTGTGAACTCGATCTTCTAACGCTTCCATACTTCTGCTATGGCTAAGGCGTGCACACAAGGTATTGTATCCATGTCAAACCTGTTGCAAGAACACATTTTCTCCATCAAATTAACCAAATATAAGGAGCCCGAGCTCGTGGCAACCGCTTGATGCTCATCAATGTTTTGCACATTGTACTGTGTGGCTTCGAGGAGTCTATTCTGTATGGTGAAAAAAAACAGTATGTCAACCAAACTCTTCCAAAACTCTATTAAACTCCAGAAAAGTCTACCAAAACTCTACCAAAACTCTATTAAAACTCCACCAATCTCTACCAAAGTTCTACCTAAAATCTACCAAACTCTACCTAAACTTTACCAAACTCCACCATACTCCACCAATCTCTACCAAAACTCTACCAAGACGTACCTTGAGAAGTTTTTCGATTGTTGTAGTGAGAATGGTCGTTGTTGCAGCTGCCTTTGCCCTCCTCTTCGCAAACCACCTTGTTAACATTGCCCTAATGACATATATAAGCTGCACAATAGGAAAGTTTGCGCTTTAGCTAACGCATGATTGATAGATTCTGTTATGTTTGATGTCATGAAGTTGTATCTATTTCCAGGGAAATGTGCACGACTCCACAAACAAACATCTGCCCTAAGCAAATACTCATATAGCCTTCGATCTTGTCTCTCTATCTGGCTGAAGATTGCATTAAACTCATCACGCCTACATGCAGTAGCAGCCTTCTTGAACAGCTTAAAGGACTCTCCTCCTTTGAAATTAGACAAAATATTTTTGCGTAGATGGTATGTACAAATCCCATGAGCGGTAAGCAGATACACGTTTGTTATTGCTTTGGCTATTGATCTATGCCTATCTGAAATGATGGCCAACTCTTCATCATCGGGAATGACACGGTTAAGTTGTGTAAAAAACCATTCCCAAGATTCATCATTTTCGGTATCAACAACACCAAAAGCCAGAGGGAAAATGCTGAAATTCTCATCTTGCATTGTTGCCGTGAGAAGAGTCTCTTTATATTTTCTTGTAAAAATGTTCCATCCATAACAACAACCTTCCTCATATATGGAAATCTTGTGATGCTTGCATCGAATGCAAGGAATAGAAACTTGAATCTATCATCTCCATCTACTTCCAGCTTTATAAGTGTTCCTGGATTTGGTCATCTAATCATATACAAATACGAGGGAAGTTCTTCAAAACTATTCTCTGAAGTTCCTGTAGCTAGAGCTCAAGCTTCCTTTAAAGTACGATGTGCCTTCTAGTACTTCATTTGTACAAAGTTCAAAGAAAGAGGCAAAGTTATAACTCAACCAAACGTAACTAAACCAAGCTCAACCAAACTCTACTAAAGTCTACCACAGTGGACAAGCTCTACCAAATTCTACCACACAGTAGACAAGCTCAACCATACTCTACCATTTAACTCTACCAAAGTCTACCATGAGTCTACCATACGTCTACCATAGCTATGCCAAACTCCACCAAATTCTACCATGAGTCTACCAAATTCTACCATACGTCTACCATGAAGAAAATGTACCTTCAAACCAAAATGTTTATTCAATGATTCAGCAACATGAGCGGGAAGAACAGAAGACCCAACACCACCAACAAAATCTAGGTATAAACGACCAAGAATATCGGGCGTTGCT
The DNA here is from genome assembly GCA_900406435.1 of Lepidium aucheri. NCBI lineage: Eukaryota > Viridiplantae > Streptophyta > Magnoliopsida > Brassicales > Brassicaceae > Lepidium > Lepidium aucheri. Next base: position 18,956 of record OVBA01005610.1, read on the forward strand.
TGACGTGCCCGAGATGACCTCTCCATAACTGAGCAAGTGTGTTCTCCACAATATATCCAGATATAGAAATACGGACACTCAGGATCCTGGCCTGAAGCACGGACTCTCCAGGTGCAGTTTGGAACCCAACATCTCACAACCAATAACATCCTTGATGATGATATAACATCAAAGTCAAACCTATGTAAACAGAATATGTCTTCAACCTTGACTTAAGATCGTCTTTTTTGGGATAAATTTGTCCAATAGCTAATTGAAGTGACCTTATTTTGATGTCGAAGTACTCATCATTAAATGTCGAATATCTTTTCTTGGGCGGAAGTATATCTTCTTCTTTGCACTTCTTCTGAACACATGAATTCTTTATCACCAGAGCTTGCACCATCAACATCCTCGCAGTAGTCCAATCTCATTTCTGCTTCATCATCGTAGTCAACATCTTCATCTTCTTGTTTGAAAGTCTGCCTATCTCTA
>OVBA01005611.1:0-19428 GCA_900406435.1 Lepidium aucheri
AGAGATGGGATCAAATTGAAGGTAGTCTAGAGAGTAGAAGTAGGAACTTTTTGCCTTTTGATTGATATTCCCTCGAATGAGACTACACTTAGATTTATTAGGAAGTCAGTATAAAGAATCTGATTGTTTGCTTTGAATTGTGACACGAGATTGTTATGTTTTCCAAGTCTGGGGGAAGTACAAGGTGGTCTCGATTTTGATAAGTAATATTCTTATGATCACTTGGACTTGATGTGCATGATCTGGAGAGAGACATTTGTCCGATGAGATGTGATCGTCCTACGGTCTTTTCTTTCTTTGCTTGAGGACAAGCAAGAAGCTAAGTCTGAGGAAATTGATGTTCCTCATATTTTGTCGGTTTCGAGCTCATTATTACAGTTAAATTTGGGGAATTTGTCTGTGTTTTATTGAGATTTCAGGTCAAAAACGTTTTGAGTTGGAATTATGCTTGAAGGTGGACTTTAGAGAAGTTTGAAGCATTTTCTGGTATTCTCCACGAGAGGAAGGATCAATCGGTCAACACAAAGATTGATCGACCAGTGCTTTAACAAGGAATATGCGCACAATCTGAAGAATGACTTGGCTTCTAAGAGATCGACTCAATATCCAAAGATCGATCGATCAACACAAGGATCGATCGATCAATGCCCTTCAAAGAANAAACTTAATTTCACGATTTTTTTAGCTCTTGTTTTGAAACCTATAAATACTCTATTCCTATTTTATTTTAGTGAGTCGTTTTTGAGCCTTGGAAGAACGATTTTTACAGAAGTTTGAGAGTTTGTAAGCTAGGAAGAAGATCTCTTCACACTTGAGAAGAATTTCTGAATCCTATTTCTATTTCTTAATGCAATTTCAGTTTCAGTTCATCATGATTTGCTTGGTTCATTGTTCTATGTCTGAGTATATCTTAGATCGGATCTAGGGATTCTAGGGTTTTAGAATTCAACTGTTAGGGAACAAATAGGATTGATNATGATTTTAGGTTGTTAACTTTCCAGAAGTTTGTTAAGAACCAGAACTAGATTAGAAGAGCAATTCCTTCACTACCAACGAGAGTTGACGCTAGGTTGGGTTGTGGGTGATTGAACATAAACGATAAGGTCTATATGTAATCTGAAACCAACGAGAGTTAGGATCTTTAGATTATTAGTAGAGGGATAGATTCAACGAGAGTTGGTTTATCTTTATTTATGTTCAAGCCGAGAATATGATCAGATTTGTTGATGAATAGTTTGCCTAACAAGAGTTTTAATTCCTGAATGAATACCCGATATCCGATTGTTTTAGTTTATTGTTTACATCCACGTTAAGTTGTTAATATTTATTTCTCTGATCTTGCTTGATATAGCTTGCGATTTGATAGAAGTTAAAAGAGTGATTTGGTTCTCTGAGGAATTCGACCCCTAAATACTATTACGTTTGATGTGTACTTGCAGTAAGATATAGGGTTAAAACTCGTTGTATCATGTATCCGACCAGACATTTGTTATGTTGTTGGGTTGGTAAGTCGTTACCAATCAAACCTCAGGAAGAAACATTGGATGGCAGTGAAGAGGATTCTTAGATACTTGAAGGGAACAATGGATTATTCCTTATGTTACCAAGGAGGTGATTTACGTTTGACGGGATACAGCGATGCTGATTGGGCTGGAGATATAGATGAACATAAATCAACGTCTGGATACATGTTCTTACTGAGTGATGGTGCATTTACTTGGAGCAGCAAGAAACAATCTTGTACAGCCTTATCCACTATGGAAGCTGAGTTTATTGCATGTTCAGCATCAGTTCAAGAAGCTGTATGGTTGAGAAGGTTCTTAGAAAGCTTACAAGTTACTTCAGAAGCTTCAAGTCAAGTGACTATTCATTGTGTTAACCAAGCTTGTATTGCTTTCAAGAAAGATCCCAAGTATCATGGGCGTACAAAACACATCGCAATCAAACATAATTTTGTTAGAGACATAGTAGCACAAAAGGAGGTGATCCTTAAGTACATATCTACGCATAGGATGGTAGCTGATCCTTTTACAAAACCCATCCTAGAGATACTTATCTTTGTCATGTTCGATGTTTAGGCTTGCGTAGAATTTGATGTATTTATTAGAAGAGCTTTAATATTTGGCATTGTATGTAAGTTTGAAATTCTTTGTTTAATATATCTAAATATATTTCAAAAATTATGTATAATGGTCAAGTTTTGTTTGCTCCACGTACTTGCACATAAATGTATATATAAAAAATGTCACCAAGTTGAAGATTGATTCACTCACATGAATAATCGCCTTAGTTTTCTTAGTGAAAAGCTTAGATGAGATATGATGAGTTTTACGCTAGTGGCATGTTTAGAAAGGCTTATCAACATCACCTTGACAAAGGTTAAGATGAGGTGTCTATATGAGATATCGATCATGATTGACCCATAATCATGAATACTTGGATAAGCTGTATAAGTTCGTAATCAGACGTTGAAAACGAGCTGGCCGAACTTGATCCACATAGTGGTATTTGATTTATCTAATTGATATATTATCTTTTGAGGGAAGAGTTGGCCACTATGACATGTGATTCATACCACATGTGCTATTTACGACCATATAGGAAGTGAGTGATTTACTAATCCCTATTACTCGTAATGTGAGTTCCTATAAATCTAATTATGGTTTTAAAGTTACCCTTGGACATTCGTCTATGTTCTTGAAGAGATGAGTTGATGTATGCTACTTTAGTATGTTTTTCCGATGGTGATGAAATAATTAGCCTTATGATTCATGCTAAGAAAGCAATTAGTTCAGAAATGATAGACATGAGAATGGAAGGGAAAACTATTTTCTTTATATATCGACATATGTGTTTGTTGGCCAGCCACTATATTACTCATCTGGAGTTTACGTATAGTGAACACATGATGTAAGAAAAGCCTTAATAGTATGCTTAAGGGATAAGATATGTTAAGACTGATGTAAAAGTAAAATGACTTTGGGGAGATATACATCCTTTATTAATGTTTTTTTGTTGTAGCAGTTATGAATCCCTAACAGGTTCGTAATTCTGGCTCCCAAGTACAGGTGTATTCGCGAGGGTCGCACGGTTCATTTGTCGTATGATTTGTGAGTTATGATTCTATTATTTGAACTCTAAGATATCTCTGGCATTGGTTATGCTTCAAATCATGTGCGAGTGGGAGATGTTGGTATGTAATCGGTTTGTGCTCATGATTTAAAAGCATACCAAACTGGTTTAGTAAATTAGTAGTTATGAAGAAAAGGATTCTCAGTAACTTCTGTATACCAACACATCCCTTGATAACATCTTGTGTGTTTATCTATAAAAGGGTCATGACACAAGAAATAAATAGGCATGTATGTAACTACTGTACAATTATTATAGGGGAGACTTAGAGACGTTCAATACAAGAGAGATTAAAAGATATTTGAATGATGATTAGTGGGTGATTTTTAACTGTGATTTTATCCCCGATCTCTGCTTCCTTCATAGACGTGTAGAAACGAGAGAAGTTACATCATCGTTAACGAGTGGCAAATGTACGTATAGTTACGACGTTTCCGCATCATTCCTATATTAATTAATAGTTTATATAGATTTGGACTATGTGTATGGTAGATTTAATTTTTGTTTGTCGTAGATTTATTTATTAAGGTACTTTTAATTTGTGGTAGATTTATTTTACAACTTATTATGGTTTTAATCTATTATTTAAAGTAATAATTTATTCCTATTTTACTAGAACATTTGTCGCTGCACCCACTTTCTACCATATTATAATGGATTTTGATAGATAATCTATCATATTATATAAATAAGTCTACCACATCATATAAAAAAATTACCACATCATATCAAAAACTCTACCACACACAATTTTATTAAAGAACAAAAGTTTCAACACCTACCATCTTTAACGAGAGTTTTTAAAGAGATTCTTAATATTTTAAAATATTAAAAAATTAGAAAAGTAAAAGAAAGTATTATGAGTTTCTTATTTAAAAGATTTAAAAAACTATAATAAAAACCCTTCTTACATGTGTTAGAGCATCCCCATGGATGAATGCTTATTTTGGAGTTTTTAACTACTAAAATATTATTATTTTTTTAAGAAATTTTTTTTATAATTTTTTTTTATTTTTATGAAAAAGTGGTTCAATATAATAAGAACACGTGTAAAATAGTTTTTTATTTAAGAAACTTAATCTCTTATTTTCTTTCTTTAAAAACTCATCACCTTTTCTCTCACTTACTTTTCTTAACTTTTTTATTTTTTTATTTCTAAGAAACTTAGTAACTATCTCCCGTTAGAGATGGTTTTACACTCTAATTGGTTCAGTTTTTATTTAAAATAATAAAATTTAATTATGTACAAACTTTTATTAAAAATATTATTATTAAAAGTTTAAAATACTCATTTTTGGGTTCCTATTGTTGGAGATGCTTTAATGCAACTACATCAAACAACTTTATAGCTAAAAATGGTGCATAGTATTCCCTGCCCATGCAATTACAATATTTAGAAGAACTCCAACTGAAGAAGTATCCATTATATCACTAAATACTTCTTCTCAACCTTCATCAATTATTTGCTTAATATTACTCAGCTTGCAGTAGTGGTTAAAGCTTCAATTTAGAACTTGTGACTTTCTCTCTGCATATAACTAGACCGGATAGTTCTTTGCCCCCATAATTATTGAGTTTGAACAAAAAATAGTCAACAAATAAGCCTACCAAACTAAGAAAATAAACTTACTAAACTAAGAAAAATAAATATAACAAATTACCAAAAATAAATCTACAAAACTTTGTAAACAAATCTATCACACATTAAAAATAAACCTATGAAACTATAAATTAACTGAAATACAAAAATAGACTAACTATTTACTTTTTGGTCATCGCCAATTCTGAATAATCTAAAAATAGTGTTTACTCTAAGCTCTCTTTATGTATAAATACGAACTCAATTTTACCTACAACAAAACAAAAAACAAAAGCATCAAGAAGAAGGATTAAAACAAAATTTGACAAATAAAAATGAAGGCATGGATGATAATCTTGTTGGTAATTTCTGTGGCTGTGATTGTTGACCAGTCAGAAGCTAGGAATGTTGTGATTAGTCCATGTGATGGTTCTAATCCTCCAGCGGAATGTAATAACCAAAAGATTATTCCTACTTCTAACGAATATAGTCGGGGGTGCAGTTCAATCACTCGTTGCAAACGAGATAATGCTTAATGCTCACGTGACAATGTCTTTTTACATTGATCCTTCTTCGACATGAGATGCTTTTTATATTAATACATATGTAACCTGACAATGTTACTTTTTTTTTGTCAACTTAACTCAAAAAACAAGATTACAGTAGACCAAAGTTCAAAAACAGAAATAAAACTTAAACGTGATTCCGGATCTTGCTAGGCAATGTTACTTTTATAGATAAGTATTCATAACATTTTTTATGATTGTTTCTGTTAATTGTTTTTCCAATTTAATTAACAAGATCACATTTATGTATTGAAATAGTTTTATCTATAAATGTTTTTTTGCTCATAATGATATCAATTATATTATGCTTTAAATATTAATACATATGTAAACAAGAAATATTTTAAATTTTTGAGTACCATTGGGTATTGATCCATTTTCAATATCTCTCAAGTAAATAAACAATATAACCTATAATATCACTAAAATTTGGACTAACATGGTCCTATTTTTTAATATATGTAAATCAGTTTTCAAAATATGTTTGGTTCTTAAGTTTTCATACATGAAAACTGGTTTGCGAGTTTAAAAAATAATTAGTCATTATAGACTTGATTGGATATTGCTCTAATTGCTATAGAGAGCAATAATATTGTTTAGAGCATCAAAACAAAATTCAATTATGTCTTAGATCTATGATTTATTGTTCTAGAGTACCAATTTTTTTTTATTATTTTTTTTCACTGAAAGGTTTTTAATTATCTAGAGGCAGAAATCTAGAGACTAAACTTATGAACTCTACAAAATTCAAATTTTACAACAAAAATATATCATCAATTAGAAAACTTTAAGTTAGGCCACTAAACTAAAAACTAAAAACTCAAAGCTTTAGTTTTTTTTTGGGAGTTATTGTTTTCAAAATCTAGTTAATGTGTGGGATTTTTCTACGTGTAGTAAAAGTGTTCAACGTCAGACCATATGCAACCATTAGAATTTCATTAAGGGTTTCTAACATTTTTTAAATAAAAATATTGAGTTATTACAAGTTAAGAACTCTTGTTTTGGTTTTAATATTTTAAGGGTCCCAATAGTAGAATCCCACTTGGAGTTCTTATAAAAAATGATTAATTGTACAAGTGTTTGTTCATTCTAATGATGATATTGTTCCAAGATGGAGAATCACACTATTATATTGTCATATATGCAGCTCCATTGGTGTGAAAAAGGAAAAAATTGTTTGCAGTTTCATTGAAGTTGGCCTTATAATTGCTTATTCATTGGACATGATCATGAACTCACTTTAGCCTGTTTCCTTTTAGAGTTGTTCTTTGGTCGGACCTTTAAAAAAGCGTTTTGGAGATCCTGTATCAAAAACACACACGTTTCGTTGGAATAATAAATCAATGAAGACATTATAAACTATGCTAAATAGACTAGTCAATTGTTAAGTCATAGGATCAATGAGCAGATAAACATGAACACAAACACAATAGCCCCTATTAGAAAGAGTTTGTAGAGATTAGTACCGACAAATGTGAATTAATTCTAAAAGAGATTCTCTAGTAGCAAGACAAAGATGTAGTCACAGATGGTGAAGATCCAATAACTGACAGTTAAATCGATCAACTACTCAAGAGAAAGGTCATTGCCAAATCCACATAAATTAATCCCCTATGTCCGTGATAGACATACTTCCTAATACCATCTCCCACCTCCAATTTTTTTTTATAATGTATAGACTAAAACCCAAGCTAAAAGTTTCAGCTTTTACTCACAATCGCCCGATCCTAGCAGTCACCAAAATTTTGGCCATATGGAATAATCTACACAAATTCTGTGCAAGGCTTCCAAAAACTGTAAAATGTTTACCTGATCTGATGGTTCAATACTAGATTTTCAGATTAAAACAATCTCTGATCAAGTGCATGGACTACTAATTTTCCTACATTTCTCCCGAGAAAGATATTACAGCCAGCAAAATTCCAAAGAAATATGACAATCAAGACTCATAAGTACAAAATGTAGCGACATGAACACGAACCGTAGTCTATGACAATCCACTTGCTATTATATCCTTGCACAGAAGGCAGCATTACATGTTTAGCTCCTTTATGCTTTTGCTTGGCCTGTGAGTGCAACAAAGCCAGATAATTTAAGAAACCAATGATCAGTCTATGGTCTGTTTCTACTAAAATGTTTTACATTCAATTTGAAACAACAAATCAAATGGAGTTCACATTAACAGCTACTCATTATCCATTCTTGTAAAAATAATTGAACATCTAATTGAGGATTCAAGTATCGAATTCGAGATTGCCTTTGTACTAACAATCTCGACGAATAAGTGCAAAAGTAAAAGGTGAAAAGAACTGAGTTATATATAGATAAATATTCATGCTTTGTATTCATATAGACAAATCGTACCTAGATTTTTTTTCAACAAACTCTCGGATCTGGTGAAGCAACTCGCAATCGGTGAAGGAGATAACTCAATATGCAGACTCACTGTCTCCAATGCTCACACGCAACTGTCAAGATGGAGATTTATGCAAGTCTCACCAGCGATTTAAGAGATTGTTTCCAATCGCCACCGGAGAAGAGAGAAAGAAAAATTCTTCGAAGAAATGAGACGAATACAACCCAAGGGTGAAATTTTTTTTTCCTCGGCGAATAGCATTCAATCAATACGGAGTCAACATATTATCGTTTCTTAAAAGTTTAAAATCTCTTAATAGAGAGACAGTTCTTAACATTTATCTCTATTTTTATTTAATAAAATGCAATTAAAGCTAAGAATTTCATTTAAAAGCTCTCATTGGAACTGCTCTTAGTAAAGATTACTTGTTTATGGGCATGTTTTGGACTTATTTTCTTGTTAACACACGAGGTAGGTTTTGTTCTCCTACAGTGGCTCACCATTATGATTAGCGACATCATCCAAATCATGTTCTTTTGGTAATCGCTAGTTCGGCGACCAATAACTATTTTTTAGTTTCAGTCGTTGAAAAATATATTGAATAGAGGCAATGATTAATCGCTAGTTCATTGACTGACAATAAGTTAGTCGCCACGACAAAAAAAATTGTTCGACAATATTTTAATTCAATAGAAAAAAATTAAATTTAATAAAACTAACAATATAAAACCAGTAAATAATATGCTAATTCAACTAAAAATAAAATAAATAAAAATATTTTAAATTCCTGAAAATTGCCTTAAAATTTAGTAACACTTTTGTATAACAATTACATATATATATATATATATATTATTTTTTACTTATAAATAAGTAAAGAAAGTTACATAGTTTTTTAAATATAATCTAAGAAATTTTTTAGAAAAATAAAGATATATTTTTTGATGATTAACATAAAAACTTTCATATATAATTTAATTGTATTCATTTTAATTCATTTTATTTTTAGTTTAATCAGCAGTTTTATTTTTTATAATTTTTTCAATAATTTTAATTTTTCAAGGAAAAAAATTATTGAACAAAGAAAACTTTTATTTTGTGGTTTTGACCATTTTTGGCTATTACTCAACAAATTACCAGTTACAACAACTGTGAAAAGAACAAAAAACTAATTTTTGATCGAAGTCACACGTCTTTGTCATTTTCACCATTGACCACGAAAAGAACCGGGTTAGAATAACTTAATACTACACTTTATTGGATTCTTTTTTTTTCCCCACATCAAAAGGTTGATTAAAATGAAATGAGGTTTGAAGGCTTCATACCTTGTACATTAGATGATAATCCAAAACGTTGGATAAAAAACAAAAGACTAAAAACTTAGATAAACAAAACAGATTTAACAGACTTAAACTTGCAAACAAAGGAAGACAATGCACGGGATAGATGAGATAACAAAAGTAGATAGCAGAAGGGTGGAGTGTTACTTCGCCTTTTTGATTTGATTGTCACGTTCATCAGACTGTGGAGGTTTCACTTTTGGAACCTTAGTGATGGTTGCATCGATTGAGTTCTCCTCATAGTCAATGGTTTTAGCAACTTTGTGAGACGAGAGGGGGTCATCTAAGTGGTCGGTGACTTCAGGGATAGTCAGGTGTGGTTGTGTCATCAAGGTGGCGTGTGATGAGGAGTCATTGTCTGTAGATTCGTCGCTATTGGATGATATATTTGGGTCCATGCCATGATTCACCGGGAAGTGATAGTAATCCAGAGGGGTATTGACGTGAGTGCAAAAGGTAGTGGAATGCGTAATGCGCTGGCAGTTAAAGCACAACCTCACCACCCATTCATAGTAGTACTGTATCTGAAAATGATCTCCATTTTGACAATACACAGCTCTGTAATACCTTAGCCAGTCTTCAATTGGGAACTTGATCTTGACACGGACAAGGAATGGTCTTGTGATAGTAGAGTTATCCATGTCAATCTCCATCACTTACCCCACCTTTGAGCTTAAGACACGGACTACTTCTTCTGAAGCATACTGCAATGGAAGATAGCGAATCTGAATCCACAAGTGAACTTTATTCAAAGGCCTGAGAGTTTGGTTGTTGATCCATTTTTCCACAGCAACTAGTCATCCGTTATAAAGTAACGGTTGCATTCTGTAGATAACTTCCATGTCTTCTTCCTTGTCAAAGAAAAATTGAGCTAGGTATTTGTCTAACATTCTTCCTCGAACTGACGTGTGAAGACACCAGTCCTTAGGTAGATCTTTCATCATGTCAGAGATGATTTGTTCCATGGGATTGAGTGCATGTGTTAGAAGACTTTTCCTGTTCTGGTTAAGTGTAGCTTGAAACATTGGTGTGGATAAGAAGGTTGGGGCACTGTTTCTTCCAAGATCAAATTGGTTCAGGGCTTGCCACAGATTGTTATCCATTACTCTCAGTGTTGTGATGCATGGCTTACATTGTTAGGACTTATTTATACTTGCGGAAAATGAAGCTTAGAATTTCTTTGTCTTCCACATTTTGTCTTATTTGCCTCGGGGAGCTCACGTAATCTCACCGAATCTTGCATGGAGAAGGTTCATAGCAAAAAGGAAGTATCATGCAAGATTAAGTGAATTACAAGGAGATGGCGTGCCAAATGAAACTAAACTGGCAGAGTTTGCCACATGGCTTGAGGGGAGAGGTTGAGGGTGACGGTCTTAAGAGAATTAGGATTAATTAAAAAGAAATTAGAAAAAGACAAAACTCAGGCAATCATTGCAAAAAGGCGTGAGAAAGGGAAATCATTAGAATCTGCTGAGCTGGCCAATCAGGATAAAACATTGTCAAGGAAGGTAGTTGGAGGTTAGGCTCTTCGATTTTTGAGTCAGGTAGACTCTAGTAACCAGGAGGGAGACAATAGCAAAAGACAAAAAGAGAAGGAGGATTAAGTTTCTAGGTTACACGTGTGTGGGTTCAGGATACTTGTGTTTGGCGCCAAAAGGAACAGAGGTTTGAAACCTGACAAAAAAAGGTCTTTATTCTAAGGTTTCAGATGAGGGAAGGGGTAATGGTGTAATTGGAACTTTTAGGAAGATACTTCGTAATTGGGGATCCAGCTAGGTAAGCTTGTAGCTATATAGTCATTGAACCGTTTGTCCTTGACGACATAAGAAGCAATGGCCTTTGCTTTGGAATTCAATTTTGGTGGGATCAGCTTGAAGTGGCAACTTTGAAATTTAGTCCTCAATTTATCCACTCTACTCAGCCACGCTCGATATCTGGGCCATTGACGTGGTTTGAATAATGCTTTAAAAAGAGTTTGTTTGTCAATATCCACTGAAATTCCCCTCTTTCTGAGCTTAAAGACAGAAGACATAGCTCATAATAATCCTGCGAATGCGAGATTCATGTAAGAAGCAGATCCTATGATAGTGTGACGACCATGTAAGTACTCTTAGTGGTCTTGTTATATAGGATGAAAGCCGCTCCTATCAATTCTGATTTTGCATCCCAGGTAACTGCCCAGTTTAAATTAACCTCTGCTGGTCTTGAGTCAAGGCTTGCGTCATTATTCATTTCGTTTCTGACGTTGGATTTTTTCAGTCCAGTTTTGTGTCTTAGTTGAAATCATATGCTCATATTATATAGAGCATCATTCACCTAAGCAGGAGGTTCACTTGGTATTTTTGGATTAGGATCTCGTTTCTGGTTTTCCAAATAGTCCAGAAAATCCAGGGAAAGGCTTTGAAACAATTGTGGTTTGTTCTATCCTAAGTATATTTGGAGATTAAGAACGCCAGGTTATAGTGTAGGGAAGTGTTGGAAAAACCATTGCTAGGGAATGGAGTGTTTAATAGGGCTAGAATTTGTCTGTATGGATGACAAAGGAACAGGCAATGATTGATGGTTTTTGGAGCACTGTCACAAATGCGGCAAGTGTCATCATTTAGGAGTTTTCGTGTTTTTAGACCAGTTGAAACTGCTCGTCCATCCGACAAAGCTCTTCATAGAAAAAGGAGAATCTTCCTAGGAGCTTTAATTTTCCAAATACTGCTTTTGAGAGCATTGATAAAGTTATTGTGTGGATAGTTGGAAGAGTTCTCCATCAATGTGGCTTCTTGTTGAAGTAGACGGGATCCACTTCTGACAGAGTATTCCCTTGAGGGATTAAGACTCCAAATCCATGATAGTTTTTGCGCAACACATGACGGGAAACTAAGAATAAGGTTAGCATCGCATTCTATAAATGTGTTCCTAATTTTATTCTCATCCAAGCTTGTCCCACATATTAGGTCAGCCACTTTCAAGTTAACATTGTAAAAAGCTTCCTTGTTTATTGGTGCTCGAGGGTAGTCTTGGCAGATCCATCTAGTGTTCCAAACGTATGTGTCTTGTCCATCTCCAATTTGTCAAAGTAAGCCTTTGATAAGTAGCTCCTTCCCAAACTTTATGCTTGTCCATGCATAGGAAGGTTTTGGTTGAGAATTACTTGTCAGAAAGTCGCCGTGAGGAAAATAGATGGCTTTAAGGACTCTGGCTAGAAGGGAATTAGGTTAGGGCTTGGTCAAAATCCTCAATAGCTCTGAAACCAAGTCCTCCATTCATTTTGAATTTACACATTTTGTCCCGTGAAACCCATGAAATCTTCTGTTTGTCATTTGTGGCATTCCACCTTAATTTGCTCATTGCACTCGTGATTTTTTGGCACTAGTGTTTGGATAACTTAAAACATGACATGGCGTACACAGGATAGGCCATGGCTATAGATTTTAGTAGAATTTCCTTGCCTCCTAAGGACAAAGTCTTGGAGAACCAGCTCTTCGTACTGGAATGTAGTTTCTCTGAAATGTAGGAGAATGTACTTTATCTAGAACCTTGGAAGCAGTGAGGGAGTCCTAAGTATTTTCCAATACCTTTGTCTTCGTGAATGTGCAAAACCTCTTTGATCTCTTCTTTAGTTCCCGAGCCACATGCTTGCCAAAGGCACTAGTCGATTTATCATAGTTGATTGCCTGTCCGGAGATTTCTTCATATGTGTTCAGGCATAATTTGAGTTGACTTGCTTCTTGGACAGAAGCTTTACAGACAAAGAGACTATCGTCTGCATATAAAAGATGTTGACTAGGTGGTCCTTGATTGTTAAATTTGGTTCCAGAGATTGAACCAATACTCAGAGCTTTGTTCATCAGATGTACCAGAGCCTTCGTACCAAGCATGAAAAGAAAAGGCGACAAAGGGTCTCCTTGGCGGATTCCACGTTCTGGTGAAATAAGGCCATATGGTGATCCGTTGATTAGTACTGTGTATATGACTAAAGTTATGCAGAACATCATCATTTTAATCCATTTCATGTGGAAACCAAGTTGACGAAGAGTAGTTTTAAGAAAAATCCATTCAAGTCTATCATATGCTTTAGACATATCCGTCTTGATTTTCATGAAGTTCCTTTGTCCATGATGGTTTGACACTAGGTGATGAAGGACCTCATGTGCCAAGAGAATATTGTCTGAGATGAGTCTGCCTGAGGTGAAGGCACTTTGAGTTTCTAAGATAATCAGGGGTAGTAGCGGTTTCAGTCTCTGGACAATAATCTTATAGATGATTTTGTAAAGAATCGAGCAGAGGCTGATAGGTCTGTAGTTTTTCATTTCAGTGGGATTTTGACATTTAGGAATTAGCGCGATATGAGTGTAGTTCCATTCCGATGGAAAGCTACCCTTCTCGAAAGCTTCTTTGATTTCTGTATTTATCTTAGGGCCAATGAACTCCTAATACGATTGAAAGAAGGTGCATGTCATACCATCAGGGTCTGGGGAGCTGTCACCACAAATGCTCCATACTGCATTATGAATCTCTAAGTTAGTTACTGGGGCTAATAACTGTTGGTTTATTATTTCTGAGACCTTCCTTAGGAGATCACTCAAGGTCTCGTTGATTCCAGAAGGTTGAGATGATTTGAATATATCTTTAAAGTATTCTGATGCAATGTTTCCTTTGGATCCTTCTTCAAAAAGCTTGTTGCCATTTTTGTCTTGGAGACAGATCATTCTGTTTTAGGCTCTTTTGTGTTTGCATAGTTATGGAAGAATTTTGAGTTTTGGTCGCCATCTTGCATCTATTTCTCCTTGCATTTCTGTTTCCAGAATTGTTCTTCTTCTATATAGAGGATACACAATTCTCTATTGGTGTTAGAGATTAGCTTAATGTCTGGACAGGTCCTAGCCATTTCTGTTTCCAGTATATTCCTAAAAGAATCTTCCAATGAGTTGGCCTGCTGGCGGCGTTGTTTTTTCCATACTGAGATTTCAGAAATGCAATCCATGGAGATGTTTTCTATCACAGTAGCTGCCTTTGACCAGGCTCTTAGTATGAGATCCTTAAAACCGTTTTTTGACATCTACCTTCTGTCAAAGTAAAAACGAGACATATATGTTCAGTTGTCTAACATGATTGTGGTGTAAAGGGGTATGTGGTTAGGGCCTAAGATGGGCATATAGGTCGTTGTGGTTTTGGAGAAATTGTGGATCCATTCCTTATTGTCATAGCTACGATCCAGTCTGCATTGGATCCATTTTGTTCCCCTAGTGCCCATCCAAGAGAAATGGGGGCCTGAGCTGTCTAATTCCTTGAGACTACATATATTCAGGAAGGAGCGGAAGACTGAGAAAGATCTCTCAGGTCTGAGAGGGCCTCCAAGCTTGTCGTTATTAGAGTATAACTCATTGAAGTCACCAATAATGATCCAAGGCTGGGTTCTGTGAGCTCCAAAGTTCTGGATTTTAGTCCAGATCTCTGGTCTGTGATGGGTGACTGGGTGACCATACACAAAGGTTGCTGCAACCGTGATAGAACCAACTAAGAAGGTACCATCGATATAGTTCTTCGTGCTGTCTAAAACCTGAAATTGCACATGGTATTTCCAATATAAAGCTAGGCCTCCACTTAGTCCTCTAGGATCTATTGTGTAGAGATGATCATATCCAGTCCATTTCTGTATTGCCTCCATGTGGGTTCTTTCGTTTTTGTTTCAATAAGGAACATTATGTCCTGAATAGTTTCCTACGTATTTCCTTGAGGCGTCGAACTGTCAAGGTGCTCCCCACTCCTTGACAGTTCCAACTGAGTATACTCATTGAGTTTTGAGTGGCTTAAAGGGAGCCACCATACCTGTTTGCAGGCTGTTTGAGTCCATATGAGCTTTCATAGTGTATACTTCTTCAAGTTTCTATCTTTTCTTAAAAGCGGATCTCTTAACTACTCTTGAGCTGGAGGATTTGGTATTCATTGTGTTAGACAGAGATGATGGAGTTTTCTCAGAAACTTCAGTTTGAAAGGCTGACTGAGGAGCATTGATTAGGTTAGGTTCTCTGTTAGTATCCACCTTATCAGATTCCTCAGGGAAGGATCTCTTATGACTGTGGTGATTGTTGTTAAGATCTTTGAGCCTAGTTGCCTCAGTCTCACAGTGTGTTATTTCTCCTTTCTTAGAGTAGTTGAGAGAAGTCAGGATTTGGTGTGAAAGAAGTTTCACCGGGAGGACCAAGGTGTTAATTTTCTGAACATCAGCCAAAGGTTTGGGTCCACTGGGAGAATTTTTATCTGTTGGGCACTCTGGGTTAGAACCTGAATCATTTTGTTTCTCTGTCCTTGGTTGGGTTTCATTATTTCCTCTAGCTGGGCATTTGGCTTCAGTATGAGTTAGTTTTCTGCATGATTTACAAAGATTCCTAACTCTCTCAAACTCAATCTTCACAGTGATTATATCACTTGAAGGAAGGCTAACGGTTCTTGAGCTTCAAATGGGATTCCCGGTGTTGAAGAGAATTTTAACTCTTACATAGGGTAAAAGATGAGTCTTGTTGGGATCGAAATCCACTTCTAAGACGTCACCTAGAGTGTTAGCAATGGGTTCGAAGAGGTTCAGGGTAAAGAACTTGGGAGGGATATCAGAAATTCTAATCCACATAGGAATGGTGGGAAGCTTGTCTTCAGTAAAGTTAGCATCAAGATTATTTAGCGTGAAACCCTAGTTCTCAAAGTTCCAAAAGCTAAATTTAAGCACCTCATCTAAATCATGTTTCGATTGAAATCGGAACTGAAAGTTATCCGTACCAAGAACAGTAAAAGTATCCATTAATTTTGTTCTGTAGCCTCCAGATTTTAGGCATGCCCATCATTAATCTAGGTATGTTCTGAGAGTGGAGATTGAGAATCTTACCTATTAATGTGGGATTGTCCACCAGAGTGTTGGTGTATGAGCCTGAGCTTGGTAGTTCGATTGTTGGGTCTTCTTCGATACCCATCGATCTCATTTTATGAATCAGGGCTTGATCCATTGAGGTTCAGCAGAGGTGTCTCCACGGATGGGGTTCCCGGATTGTGCAGCAGCCGGATTGTAGATTGAGCTTCTTTGGGCGTAAATGGGAGAAAGTTGCAGATTAATGAAATGGATAAGATGAATTGGAGATTTCCGTCAAGTTCAAAGGAAAGACGATGAGGTCAGAGTAGTATCAAGAGAGTTGAAGAGAATAACAAGTGGAGGAGTTAGAAATTAGATCGGGGATTTTTGAGTGAGTAAGTATGGCGTAGGTTTGTCAGCGGCAAATACTGTCGAGAGGTTTGTCGACGACAAGTTTCGTCGAGAGACTTTATCTTGTATTGTTTCTTTATTGGATTCTTAATTCTCATGTTTTTTGAGAATAATATTGTATTAGCATCTACTAGTAACTGGTTTAGCTTAATGTTGTAGTAGATTTAATTGTCAAACGTGCTAAACTTATTTCATGTTGTGTTTAGGTACAGATATTGAGTGTCGTAAACTTACTTGTACTTTCGGCTACGTTTACTGGTCTTTGGTAGTAGATTTGTTACTAAAATCTGGTACGTTTTTTTGTTTATATAGATAGTCTATCATATACGTTTTTCGGCTACGTGTGTGGTAGATTTAATTTTTGTGTGTAAGGTCTGGTAGTTTTACTTTTCATTTATGGTAGATTTATTTTACAACTTGTTTTAACCTATTATGTAAAAATAAGAAATTTTTTATCCCTGTTGTTTAAAAACATTTTTCGCTGCACCCACCTTCTACCATATTATAATAGATTTCGATAGATAATCTATAGTATTATATAAATAAGTTTACCTCATCATATAAAAAATTTACCATGCCATATTAAAATTCAACCACACACAACTTTAATAAGGAACCACTTAATGTTCTTCAACATTATAACAGAGCTACATCACACAACAACTTTATAACTAAAATAGTGCATAGTTCCCTATATACACAATTAGTAGATGAAATATTTAGAATAACTCTAACTAAATAATTATCCATTATGTCGTTGAATAGTTCTTCCCCAACTTTATCAATCATCTGCCCAATATCACTCAGCTTGCAGTAGTGGTTAAAGTTTTAATTTTGCAGTATTGACTTTCTCTACGCATATAACAAGACAGGATAGTCCTTTGCCCCCATAATTATTAAGTTTGAACATAAAACAATCCACAAATAAGCCTACCAAACTACAAAAATAAATTTACTAAACTAAAGAGAATAACAAATTACCAAAAATAAGTCTACAAAAATTTGTAAACAAATCTATCACACATTAAAATTAAACCTATGAGGCTATGAATTAACTAAAATTCAAAAATAGACTAACTATTTACTTTTTAGTCATCTTCAGTTATGGATAATCTGAAAATAGTATTTACTCTAAACTATCTTTATGTATAAATACGAACCCAATTTTCACCTAAAACAAAACATAAAACAAAAGCATCAAGAAGAAGGATCAAATAAAAATTTGACAAATAAAAATGAAGGCATGGATGATAATCTTGTTGGTAATTTCTGTGACGGTGATTGTTGACTAATCAGAAGCTAGAAATGTTGTGATTAGTCCATTTGATGGTCCTAATCTTTCAACGGAATGTAATAACCAAAAGATTATTCCTATTTCTGCTAACGAATATAGTCGGGGGTGCAGTTCAATCACTCGTTGCAAACGAGATACTGATTAAAGCTCACGTGACAATGTCTTTTTACATTAATCCTTCTTCGACATGAGATGTTTTTTATATTAATACATATGTAACCAAGCAATGTTACATATATAGATAAGTATTCATAACATTGTTTATTATATTTGCTGTTAATTGCTTTTCCAATTCAATTGCCAAGATCATATTTATGTATTGAAATAGTTTTATCTATGTATGTTTTTTTGCTCATAATGGTATGAATTTTATTATGCTTTAAATATTATTTCATATGTAAACAAGAAATATTTTAAAATTTTGGGTAACATTGGGTATTGATCTATTTTTAACATTTGTCTATGATCACTTTTATTTTGTTTCAATTACATAAGAGAAATCAAAACAGCAAATTGAAGTAAATAAACAATATAATCCATAATATCATCATGCCCGGTCTAAACTATATGATGCCCAAAGCAAAGAAAAAAAAAACAAATAAACACATTCTAGAGGCTCGATATACTTAACTTTAAGCTAAAACTAAATGCTCCACCATTACACGACCATCTACTTTCAAAAAGCTTGATACCCTTAGAAAAATTATATACTTTTGCGCTTAAAGCACATGTCTTATGTCTTAAGCCCAAAAATGACCCTGAATTATCATAAAAATTGAAGTAACATGGTCTCCTATTTTTGATATGCATATTAGTTTTCAAAATTGCGTATATTAGTCCTGGAATTTTAATCAAACCGATTTTTTTGAACCAAATCGAACCGAAATTTGGACAGATTAATTTGGTTATTTTTGTGTAATTCAGATTAATTGATAAGGTTTTGGAAAAAATTTTGGTTACGTGTTCGGGTCGATTCGAGTTGGGATATACTGATCGGTTATCCGACATAACCGAAAACCATACTAAAATTCTAACCTAATTGATCCTAAAACCTAAACGCCTCTTGATCTCTTCTTCCTCGATATTCTTCTTCTTCTATCCTCTTCATTTTCCTTCTTCTTCTTCAACCTTCTTTGTTCTTTTTCTTCAATCTTCTTTGTTTTTCTTCTTTTTTTTCAATCTTCTTCGTTCTTCTTCAACCTTCTTCGTTATTCTTCTTCTTCAATCTTTTTCTTACTTCTTCTTCTCACTCGATTTCAGGTTAATTCGGAGGAAAATAAAATTCCAAACTATCCGATACCCGAACCGATCCAATTTCTTTTGCATTTCAGTTAATTTCGGTAAAACGTTATAATTTGCTAAAATATCCAAATTTCATATTAACCGATCCGATTCGAACCGTTATACCCGAAGTGGCAGCTCTAGCATATATGAACATTGATTTAAGATTTAGAAAATGATTTCTCGTTTTAGACTTGATAGGGATTGCTCGCATTGCTAAAGAGAGAAATAATAATGTTTGATGTATTAAAACTAGTTTAATTATGTCTTAGATTTTTTTGAATCTTATTGCTATAAAAGCCAATATTTTTATTTTACTGAAATATTTTCAACTATGTGAAGACAGAAACTTAGAGCCTAAATTTATAATGAGAAATTTTGAGAAATGTCCTTTTTAGTGTACCCCTTTTCAGAAATGCCCCTTGACATTTATCTTTTCAAAAATGTCCCCCATTAATACAAAATGACTAAAATACCCTCAATAAAATTGTTACAAACTTTTCCCGCCAAAAAAAAAAAATTTCCCGCCAAAAAAAAATTTTCCCCCCAAAAATATTTTTTTGCGGAATTTCGAAAAAAAAAATTCCCGCCAAAAAAAAAATTTTCCGCCAAAATTTTTTTATAAGTGCGCTTA
>OVBA01005612.1:0-19428 GCA_900406435.1 Lepidium aucheri
AACCTCTTAATTTTAAACCATAATTAAAAACATATGATAAATTTTGTACCTGTAAATTTAAAACTATATTTGTAAACAAATCATATACTCAATACTTCTTAATTTAAACCATAAAGTTAAATCTACTCTCTTCTCATGAAGCCACATCATCATCCACATAATAATTCCACCTTTTAAAACCTCTTAATTTTAAACCATAATTAAAAACATATGATAAATTTTGTACCTCTAAATTTAAAACTATATTTGTAAACAAATCATATACTCAATACTACTTAATTTAAACCATAATTAAAATAATAATAATTTTTAAACCACAATTTAAAACAAATAATAAATTTAAGGATACATATACTAATTTAGTATTAAACATTTTAAAAACATTTGTAATAAAAAAATCTAATATGAAAAAATTTATTTTATATTTGTGAATGTATTTTCCAATTTTTGTATCCACATATAGAAATTAAAATTCATTACAAATGTGTTTTCTATATGTGATTAAAACTATAATATTTTTAACAATACCTCTAATTATGTATTATTTTTATAGAAAACTAAGTTTTTAAACATTATAGAAGGGAAAAAGGTATTAGTCTCGATTTGATATTGAAATGTTGCGAGTATTGACACTAAACTCATTTACTTTAAGAAAAATATAATAAAGAATATTGAAATTAAATTCTATAGACATTAAATTTAGTATTTAAAACAATTTAACCTGTATAATTAAACTTATTTTTAATGATCTTTCATGATTAGTATTTTCATAGAAAAAAATAATATTTAAGTCACTTAAATTATATTTAAATACGTTTAAATCTCTATATACTAAAATTGAAGTTATATTTTCCAAATTCTGTATCCACATATGATTGAAGTTGATGACAAATGTGTTTTATAGTTGTTATTATATTTTTCCTAAATTTTGAATTTAGATTACAAAAACAAAACAATTGCAAAAATTTGACAAAATTTTAATATAAAACCACACATACTCTTACTAATGTATTTATTTGAAATAAGGTCTAAATTTGTTGACAATAAAGGAGATGAAAAGTTACTATACTTGATTTGAATATAGAAATTAAAGAAGGTATAATGAGTTCTTACATTAAACTCATTTCAATTAAGAAAACATTAATGTTTAATAATTTTGTATTTAAATTCCCAAAATTCCACAAATACAAAAACAAATTATAAATCACTACATACATCAAAAATTAAGAATTTAAATGTACAATAATTGTTTTATAGTAAAATATATTTTCATTTTCTACGAAAAATTTCAATAAATTTTAGCTGTGTATACATTTAAAGATTGTTTAGGAAAGGCTGATTATGCTTGATTAGCAATCATCGCTAATCAACAAACACACCAATAATTTGAAAAATTAGGTACGAATTAGTTTGTTTAGCTATACGAGAATATCATATTTACTCATTTAAATAATTTTAATTATTGGTGATGTCTCCTCATATACCCTCATTCAATATGTGTAAGATAATAATTTCAATACTAAGAGAAAACATAATTAAATTACCTAGAGTAATGGTAAATTTTACCTACTACATTGTCTTTAAAGCACAAAATGTAACTTCTTATACTTTTTTTTCTTCTTAATTATAGTTCCAACTTACTATTGCTGTCTACAATAATTATATTATCTCAAATTTACACCAAATCAATATGAAAAACTCTCAAATCTCTTTCTTTGATTTTAAAATTGGTCGAAGTTCTTAACATGTTATTAAAATAATTTTACAAATTTTTTGGAAGTCCGTAATATTTAAAAAGTTGAAAAGTTCATGAATGCCGCATATACAGGAAAAGAGGCTTCCATAAATATTTGTCTCTAACCCACATACGCAAAACAAATTGCGTGAACAGAGATAATGAGTAATCGAAGACCAACAGATGAGTGTGAGGGTTTTGATGACAACCACTCCTTCAACTATACCCAAATCAAATTTCACTGGCCAATCCATAGACACTAACAAGTTAGGTTTAATCTTAGCATTTTAACCAAAATAAATATCTTAGTTACATATCGAGAATTAGCCAATTTGGTCTTTCTTAGAATCTCTACCAATTTCAATTAAAAAGTTGTAAAATGTTCTTCTATAAATTAGCTGCTAAGAAAATTTAGAAAGACCTAACATAAAATGATGAATATGATCTTCCTCATATTATTTTTTTTCTTATCATTCATTCTCTTATTAATAGATATTCTTCTAATTATTTTAAATTACTTTTCCTAATTAAATACACCTCTACAAAATTCCGTGATTGTCATACTCCTGTACTCCAAATATAATACATCTCTATAACCATTTATCTTTAAGTATCATAAATTATTTATAATATTTTTCAGACTTTTTTCAATATCTGAAATAAATTATAAATAAACAAAATTAAATATTGTAAACTATTTTCCCAGACGACAAATAATTATGTAACAAAATAAATATACAAAACTAAAAATTGTCAAATAGATTATAAAAGTTTAATATATTTTATATACAATTATACTTAAAAATTTTTATAACATAAATATTTATTTTTAACATATTAACTATATCACAATGTTTTTGTTATACGCTATTTCGTAACAATGATATCAAACCCTGTCCGAAGGGCGGGTCACCAGCTAGTATATATATAAAATTAAATCTTGCTCTCTTCTCATGATGCCATATCATCAACCATCATCCTATTCATTTATTATATCTAATATTTAATTTGTAAAAATTTACTAATATCTATAATAAATAACATGAAAATCATTTAAATAGAAAATCATTTGAAATAAAAAATGTGTAACTATTAACATAATATTTGAATATTTTTAAATTATTAAAATACCTTTAAGAACATCCAAATCTCTAAACTAAAAATAATTTTCTTTAAATAAGAAGAGAAAATTTAAATTATATGTCCTATAAATCACTTAATTTTTTTAAAAAAATTAATTTTATAAATCACTTATTTATTGAAACAATAATTGACTAATTTATTTTATTTAATATCTATTCTCTAATAACCTATTAAGATTATTTTTTTGTCAACGGAAATATTAATAATTCATTAAGACCATTAATCCCTTAAAATATATAATTACCAATAAATACAAACCATTTATATATATTTAAGTAAATAAATATATATATATATATACATATATATATATATATATATACTAGAATGTAAACATTTTTCCTAATAGCAACGATAACATTTATTTGGTGATATTAATTTAGTTTTATTATTAATTATTGAAACATTTATTAATAACTATTTTACATTTTCCTTTAAGTTTTAAAATATTTAAAAAATTTTGTACAAAAATTAAGAAATATGAAAATATGCAGACAATAAAAATGAGAGATGTAATTATAATTTACTTTAATATATATAAAAAAAAGAAGAGGTAGTAATTTTTTGTATTAAACCTATGTAATTGTGTAGAGAATGAAGAGATGATAGATGTTATATTTTACCACAATATTAAAGTTGTAGTAGCTAAAGAATATGACATTGATATTTTCACTTAAAATAACTATATAAAAGATGAATTTATTGTAGTTATATTGATATAGGAAAAGAGAAAGATCTAGATGGTAAAATTTTCTGATTTTTTTCCATTTGAAAGTTGGTTGAATTTCTAGACATGTAATTACAAGGTTGTAGTTATTTTGAGAGGTATGTTAATGTTAAGAAAGACGGTGATTTCATGAATCTCAATATATGGCTCATGGATGAGAAGATATTGTAGATTTATTGCGGTTTATGTACATCCAACTTATAAATTCATAAGATAATCTTTAATAATTTTTGTTATGATGCTTATACAAAATTGCAGTCATTTAACAACTTATGACATCACTAGTTTTAATGTAATTAAAAATAACTTTCAGTTAAGCTATATGACTCAAAAAATTGTAATAAAATTTGATAAAATTTGTCAATAAATTGAATTACAAAACTGTTCATATACATTTAACTCGAGTGTGTAACACAGGAAACGGCTAATTTCAAAATGTACATTTTCCATTCATGCTTATTGATACATGAACTTAGGTGCCGTGTGTCTAAACCGGATATACCACAACAATATGAGATCCAAATCAGTTAGAGTAAATAAGGGAAAATGAGCAAAAACAATGTAATTAAAAAGGGAAAGAGAAGAACTGATAGTAAAATTGCATAATAAGAGTTATTATTTGAAATTATGAGAGCGTAACCCATTTTTGAAGGTTAACTTTTCTATTTATAGATGAATAGAGAAAGCCTATGTATAGACTATAAAGTATAATTTCACTTTTCTAATAGGATTGATATTATTAATGATTTTTCTTGATTTTATGAAATATTTTATATTTGAAAATATGAAATGCTATCTATATTTTTAGCTCTTTTTGATAAGATCTGCATAAAGGCATCTCCTCTAATATTTTTTGAAAATCCAACAAATTTTCAAAAATTCAAATTTGAGGTTTTGAATATAATTATTCAAGATTTCAGAATTATTTGATATATATTATTTAGTCTATTATTTATATGTATCACTAATTATAGTATTAAGTTTTGTTTTAGATAAAATAACTACATTAATACATAATTAAAGTTTTTAATGTTGAAGAAATATTAAATAACATCAAAAACAAATATTATACAAACAAAACATACTTCAAAAGAATATTATGCAAACAAAAAATATTTGTATTTTATTATTCTAAATGTAACATTTAATTATCATGAAAATTTATACAGTATATTTATGTAGTATTGTGTATGATATGTTTAAGAGATAATTTTAAAAATACTCCAAAACTGACAATATTTTCAGTAATACTTTTTATTTTAGAATATTTTCAAAGCCGCCCTTCAATAATGTGTGTAAAAGACGAAAATGCACTTTCCATAATTTTTGTCTATGCGTACTGTCTTCTTCTTTGATACTTTTCTTTTTTTGGATCTTGCTTCAAAACTTATCATTGTCTCTCCAATTCTCAAATGGAACATCTGAGATCCTCAATTTATTGGGGCGAGTTCACCATATCTTCTAGGATTTCTTAAAATTTCTCGTTTCTGCGGTCTGAGAATCTTTTAGTCGATCTAATTTTTATGGTTTGTTTATAAGTTTTTTCTTCAATTTCTTACGAGTACTTACTATTTCTAAGATTTGTTTTTCTTTTCTAAAATCCAGATTTTTTCATCTACTGTTTGGGATTGTTTTGTTTCTGCTTTCTAAGTTCTACTATTGAGTTATAAGGGAGTTGAAAGAGAAGCTAGAACCGCTTTTTGATTATGGTCTTGTTCAGCCAACGAGTTTTGTTACACTACTGTTTATGTTTGTTTTAATTTTTTTGGAAGGGAAAGAAAACAGAGATTGTTGATAGACTCACCGATCCATTGAGCAAGATGATAAAGAAGAAGAGGTCAAAGAGAGGTAAGAAGTCTGGAAGTGGCTAAGTGTGCCAAATCCTCTAGGGCAGAGAGAGTCTTCAAAGAGACTGAGTATTGAATAAAAGTAGTGTCATTTTATTATATTGTGTTGTTTAATTAATGTGTCAAGGCATAAATGCTAGAAACCCTATGTCGGAAAACATTATGCAATTAATCAGATTATATCCAATTAAGGCAACCTCTTTCTTCTCTCCCAACTCTCAACTCTTGATCTACTCTTTCTCCTATTCTTGTTCTTCTTCGAGTCTATTTCTTCTCTCTACTCTCTTTCTATTTATGTTACAAATAGTTGGACACTATCATTGGTATCAGAGCCTTCGGTTCATGGCGCAACAATCAAATCAAGGGGATTCTTCTTTTAGCGTTGAGTCACAGTTGGGGTTAATTTGACAAAACCTGGAAGAAGATCGAAAACTCTTGCGGGAAACTCCGACTATGTTGACAAGGCGAATGGAGGCGATGGAGAACAAGCAGGTGGAGGAAATATTTGCTTCTTGTGCTTGAGCAAAAGATCTGGGTAAAGCTCTAGTGGATTACTCTCCACCACCAGCAAAAAAGAGCTAGGAGACGAGATACTTCCTTTACTACCGTTTTCCGTTCCTCTCCATCCACATCAAGGATCCTCTTCGGTCCAGAAATTCAATGGTCACAAAGTAAGCTCTCCTGCTTCGACCGTTGATATATACACTAAGAAATTGGAAGTGCTAATGTAAGAGGGGCAGGATGCTGATGAGTGGGTGTACCAAATGGAGAGGTACTTTGAGAATCATCAAGTTACTGAGTGAGACAAGTTGAATCTGGTATATCAATGTATAACAGGAAATGTGATTAAATGGTTTAAAATGGCTCAAAATCAAGAAGATATTAGCTGTTGGTTTGTGTTCAAAGATCTGTTTCTCACTAGATACAAGCCCACATATGGTGGCTCAGCTGTTTGGTTATTGTACAAGCTTAAACAAACCGGCTCAGTGAGTGAATACAGAGAGGAGTTTGAGTCTTTATGCTTGGATTTGCCGGAGATCCCAGAATCTGCAGTAGAGATAATTTATTTGGGAGGATTACAGAAATAAATAAGAGATTCAGTGGTTTGTTGTTGCCCAATAAACCTGAAACACATGTTTAAACTCTCAAAGATTGTGGAAGATCAGGAGGCTGAATCTAAGGCGATTGAATCACATAGATGGGACTCAAGACCGACTTACAAAGAATTACCTGCGCATGGATAGTCTCATTCGAGATCCTCTCATACCCAACCTAACAGGAACACGACATTGGTGCCTTTCTGAAATTGAGTAAGTGATCATAAGGAGATTAAAAAAACATTAGGGGAGCAGGTGAAAGTGAGTAATTCTTGTCGATACTGTGGTGACAAATGGTCTCCGGGCCATCATTGTCGTTCAAACCAGAGGTTTAGAGCAATGGAGCTTGAGGATGGAACAGAAAATGACATGAATGAGTTAGTATTGAAAGAGGACGCAACGCAAGAGGCCGGTCAAATGGAACCAGAGATTGAGCACATACGTTTGTTATCTATCACTGGTCTGAATGACAAAAAATCGATGAGGCTGCTGGGTAAGAATGTGGGTATGGAAGTAATCATTCTGATTGACTCAGGTGCGACTAGCAACTTTATCTTGCAGAAGCAGGTACAGACTATGGGACTAAAAAAACAGAATACCAAACCATTTTTTGTAGCAGTGGGAAATGGAAAAATAGTGAAAGGAGAAGGAAAATGTACAGGAATTACTTGCATTTACCTAGAGTTGATATTGTGGAAGACTTTCTGTGTTATGATCGGTGAAACACAGATGTTGTTCTGGGTTATGCATCGTTGGAGAAATTAGAGGAGATGGAGGTGAATTGGGGTATGCGTTGACTTAAGTTTAAGTAAGAAGGGAAATGGATGATGATTACTAGTAGTCCAAACTTGGTAAAGAAACATATATCTTTCAAAATGATGGGGAAGAAACATGATCCAGAGAAAGAACAATTTTTGGTGGAGCTCCGCGAACTATTCTACCACAGAGGAACCTTAGAAACTAAGCAGAGAAGTAGCTCAATTCAGCGCCTACAAGATGATTACAGTGATGCTTTTAAGATGCCAACTGGATTGCCACCAAAACGTGATAGGGAACACACCATCACCTTAGAGAAGGGGTTGGTCCGATTAATTGCAGACCTTATCGTTACTCGTTCACACAGAAAAATTAGATAGAGAAGCTGGTGCAGGAAATGTTGACAGCAGGATTTATTCGACCTAGTATAAGCCCTTACTCTAGTCTGGTTTTACTTGTCAAAAAGAAAGATGGAGGCTAGAGATTTTGTGCTGATTATCAATCCCTCAACAAGGAGACTATCCCGGATTGATACCCCATCCCTATAATTGAAGAGTTGTAAGATGAACTGAGTGGTGCTATAGAGTTTTGGAAGATAGATTTTAAATCTGGATACCGTCAGATAAGAGTTCGAGCTTCAAACGTGCACAAAACAACATTTGGGATTCATGAAGGGCATTACGAGTTCCTAGTAATGGCATTTGGCCTTACCAACACACCGGCTACCTTCCAAAGCGTTAAGAACTATATTTTCAGACCTTACTTGCGCAGGTTTGTGTTGGTATTTTTTGATGACATTCTAGTCTATAGCGCTGATAGGAAAGCTCATGAGAAACACTTACAACAAGTGCTAGCCTTATTGAGGCAACATTCTTTTTTTTTTGAAAATGAGAAGAAATGTGCCTTTGCACAAGGTTATATTGCATATTTGTGTCATACAATTTCGGGTGAAGGGGTGGCTACCGACGAAGAGAAGGTGATTGCAATGAAAAACTGGCCAATTCCAAAAAACACTACAACATTGAGAGGTTTCTTGGGATTGACATGATATAATAGGAGATTTGTGCAAGGTTATGGGAAGATTGCACATCCTCTTACTGACCTATTGAGAAAGAATAAGTTTGGCTGGAACAAAGCAGCTCAATCAGCTTTTGATTCTCTCAGAGAACCGATGTCTAAATTGCCTATCCTCAAGCTGCCAGACTTCAATAAGTTGTTTGTAATCGAGACTGATGCTTCTGGTTTGGGAATTGGAGCAGTTTTGTCACACAGAAAAAGCCAATTGCTTATATTAGTCAAGGTTTTTCGGAGAAGGGCTGGATAAACCGGTGTATGAGAGAGAGCTATTGGCCATTGTGTTTGGTGTTAAAAAGTGGAAACACTATATAGTGGGCATAAAATTTGTCATAAGGACATACCAAAAGAGTTTAAAACACCTTTTGGATCAAAAAAGTTTAGCAGGGGAACAACAACGTTGGACAGTCAAGTTGTTGGGTCTGAATTATAGAATTGAGTATAAACCCAGAGTGACGAGTAGAGCTGCAGATGCTCTATCAAGACGAAAAATTGAGTAGTTCGAGCAGCTCCAGATCACGCCTCCTTTAACCCTGAATGTGAATGATTTACTTCAGCAACAGTTGGCTGATGCAGAATGTAAGAAATGGGTCAGCCAGCTTCAACAAGGTACAATCACGGACTTAGACTTCCATTTGAAAGGCGAGCTCTTGTTGAATGCTAGAAGGTTAGTCATTCCACGAGGATCTCCCTTCATTCCAAACCTTCTAAGACAGTTCCATTCAAGTGTGATAGGTGGTCATGGGAGTTTGACAAAGATATACAAGAAGATAGCTAAGGAGGTATATTGGCCCGGAATGAAAGCAGAGATAGAAAAGTTTATCAAGGAGTAAAAAACCTGTCAGACTTGTAAGTATTCTACTTTATCTCCTGCGGGAACCCTCTGTCCTCTAGCCATTCATGTACAGATTTGTGGTGATGTGAGTATGGACTTTGTGGAAGGACTTCTGAAATCTAAAAAATATGACTCGGTGATGGTAGTTGTGGAAAAACTGAGTACGTACGGTCATTCTATACCGTTGAAGCATCCATTCACTGCAAGTATAGTGGCTGATGCATATATACACGGAGTAGTGAGACTTCATGGATTCCCAAAGATCATTGTATCGGACAGGGACACGATATTCATCAACAACTTCTGGTATGAACTCTTCCAAGTTCATGGGACAACACTCAAGAAGAGCAGTGCATATCACCAACAAGACGTTAGTCAAACAGAGGTGTTGAACAGGTGCATGGAGACTTACCTGCGGTGCTTCGTGAAAGAAAAACCAACGAGCTGGGCTCATTGGCTGCCTTGGGCAGAGTACTCCTATAACACTTCATACCATACTACATTGAAGACTTCTCCTTTTCATGCAGTGTATGGCCGAGAGCCACCCAAATTGTTCAAATATGGGGATATTCCTACGAATAATGTTGAAGTTGATTTGATGATCAAACAGAGAAATATGTTGATGAAAAAGCTACGAGACAACATTGCAGATGGCACAGAAAAAGATGGAATTGACTGCAAATAAAAAGCAGAGAGATGTAGAATTTACAGTGGGTGAACTTGTCTACATCAAGCTGCGTCCGTATAGACAGCCCTCAGTATCTCACTGGTTCAACGAGAAACTCTCTCCTCGTTACTGTGGTCCTTATAAGATCTTAAACAAGGTGGGCAAGGTTGCTTGTAGGCTGCAGTTACTCAAGAAGAGTACCATACATCCGGTCTTTCACATTTCTCAATTAAAGAAGGCAGTTCGGGAGGATAGTTTTGCACAAGAGTTGCTGGGATGTTTAACTCCAAATATGGTTTGGGATGTGCGTCCAGAGGCGGTTCTAGCTGTACGTCAGGGAAACGGAACGACGGGGGCAGAAGTGTTGATTCGTTGGGAACAGCTACCTGAGAGTGAGGATTCATAGGAACCAGTAGCAGAGCTAAAGAAGAGATTTCCGAACTTTGACCTTGAGGACAAGGTGAGTGTTTTAGGGGAGAGTATTGATAGACTCGCCGATCCATTGAGCAAGATTCTAAGGAAGAAAAGGTCAAAGAGAGGTAAGAAGTCTGGAAGTGGCTAAGTGTGCCAAATACTCTGCGGCAGAGAAAGTCTTAAAGTAGACTGAGTATTAAATAAAAGTAGTGTCGTTTTATTATATGTGTGTGTTGTTTAATTAATGTGTCAAGGCATAAATGCCAGAAACCCTATGTTGGAAAACATTATGCAATTAATCAGATTATAGCCGCTTAAGGAAACCTCTTTCTTCTCTCCTAACTCTCAACTGTCGATCTATTCTCTTTTCCTATTCTTCTTCTTCTGCGAGTCTATTTCTTCTCTCTACTCTCTTTCTATTTCTATTACAGATAGTTGGGCACTATCAATTGTATAACTGCCATGAAGATCATATTCTCCTAAGTGTTTTGTGTGTAAGAGATTTTACTTCGTTTGATGTTTGACTAAGTTATGTCTCCTTTAATCTCACCTTACTTCTTTTTAGGTTATAGCAACTCAGATTGGAGTCATGTGAACGATATTATAATACACAAGGTCTGTGATAAAATTCTATTATTGTTCACCAACTCAACAATTCCTTATGCCATGGTCTTTAGTATTGGAATATAGAAGAGAAGACAAAGACGAGACGAAGTAATAGAAGAACCAAATAGAAATTTTTATTTACCAAAACTTGTTGCTTTACATCATGACAAAATTGGTTTATATAGAATGTGAAACAATACAAGTGAAGAAATGTATTTCTTCCACTTGTGACTTTGGACCAAACAACATAACTTATAGAACACAACCCTTGACGCTTAACTTATATAATTGTTGTGACCCTTGATGTAATTATACTAATGTAGAAACTCAATTACGATCAATACTCCCCCTTAATTGAGTTTCTTTTTCT
The DNA here is from genome assembly GCA_900406435.1 of Lepidium aucheri. Lineage (NCBI taxonomy): Eukaryota > Viridiplantae > Streptophyta > Magnoliopsida > Brassicales > Brassicaceae > Lepidium > Lepidium aucheri. The sequence continues at coordinate 11,272 of OVBA01005612.1, forward strand.
ATCCAAACTTCTTTCTTCAAAACTCATTTTTAGATGCTTTGTCGTCTCATACCGATTGGTATATGCATTATTTAGTGATGACATCCCTTGATGTTCACAACCTTTAGTATTCACACCCGGTAATCACAACCTTTGGTGTTCACCCCTTTTGGTAAATTGCACCCTTTTGATGGTTACATATTTTCATCACACCCCTATGATGGTACCCGATTATCAGTACCCCTTCATTCGTATCCATTCGCTCATATCCATATTTTTGAAATTCGCGACAGATTTGATATACTCCACGAAAATAGTTATAACTTTCAAACCGTATTTCTGATTCTGATTCCGAAACCTGTTATGGAAATTAGACAAATAGATCTTTCCAACGGCAGGTATATCAACGTCTGGTTCGTCTATAATCAACGGTAATACTAAATTAAAGATGACGGTACGAATCTAGTTTTCCACCAGTCCATCTCAATTAAAGTTTTTGTGTGAACCTCTTCACATCTTCTTCAACCGACAAGTGCTCCATTTTTTTTGCGAGGTAAGCATCCTCCTTTTATACATGGTGTCCTCTTTTGAACACCATAATATCTCGGTGACGTCTTTTCGCGTGAACCGCTTCACGTCTTCTCTTCCACCGATAATTGCTCCATTTTTCTGCGAGGTAAGCATCCTCTTTTTGTACATGGTGTCCTCTTTTAATCACCATAACGTCTCTGTGATGTATTTTTGTGTGAACCGCTTCACATCTTCTTCGGGTATCTCTTCAACCCGGCACCAAAAAATATCTTTTTAGTGATCTTCCATCTTTGGCTTGTCATCACTTGAATATTTTCTTCTCTTGGTGTCTTCCTTTGATAACCATCACGTCTCCTAGACGTTTGCTCTATTTTTTATCGAGGTAAGCATCCTCCTTACTTGCTTGGTGTCTCCTCTGAATAAAGTTTCAGAATTCTCTTTCCACCATCTCCAAATCCACATCCATTTTTTCCATTTCCTTTTGAGAAGATTTTCTTATCTCCTTCATCTCTTTGGAACCTTCCTCTTGAAGTTACAACATGTGAATGAGTCATGTTCAGATTGATGGTGCTTTCTCTTGTCACCATCCTTTCTTCTTTTTCTTTTCTAGTCTCCATCGATCTTTCTCTTCTTCTCATAGCAGATTTCTTCTTATACCAATCTGGCTTTGATACCATGTTGGTATATACACGAGAAGAAAAAGACGAGACGAAGTAATAGAAGAACCAAATAGAAATTTTTATTTACTGAAACTTGTTGCTTTACATCATGACAAAATTGGTTTATATAGAAAGTGAAACAATAGAAGTGAAGAGTTGTGCTTCTTTTACTTGTGACTTTTGGAGCAAACAACATAACTTATAGAACACAACCCTTGATTCTTAACTTATATAATTTTTGTGACCGTTGATGTAATTATACTAATGTAGAAACTCAATTACGATCAATATTTAGTATTCTTTTCCTTGCTTTACTTGTGTGGTCTGGTTGCTGTAAGCCATCGAACGACTGTAACTTCACTTATGTGGGTCCGTACACAAACGAGGACTGTAACGTCTGGGACAACAAACCAGGAACTCTATTGTGTGACTGCCAAGCCTGCAAGGCTGGTTTGCTAGACAACATAAAGAACTCTTGGAAAAAAGTGGCTCATGTCAACATTGTCTTCCTCATATTCCTCATTATTTTCTACTCCGTTAGCTGTTTGCGCTTGCGCATTCAGGGACAACAGGATACGCAGCTGGTATTAAATCTTTATGCGTTGAAATAATAGCGAAGCGCTCCAAACCAAGACTGAGGCTAACAACAGATATCTTAAGTGATTTCTTCCTACTGTGAACGTAGCCTTTGGATAATTTGTTGATCACTTGTCTTGTGTGTGTGTGTGTGTATAAGGTTTCATTTCGATGTATCTTCTCTCTTAAAGTTGCATCATATGAGTATTACACTTACAATATGGTTGATAAAATTCTATTATTATTCACCAACTCAACAATTCCTTCTGCAATGGTCTTATTGTTCTTTTCGTTCTGCCCATGTGATGTTCTTTCTGATCTATGTTGTATGCAAGGTCTGTAGCTCTAAGATTTCTTTGAAGACTAAACTTGAGAATTCTTGATTTGATTGTCAATAAATCTATCGGTGGCGAACATTGACTTATACTTCATTTAATGTTCGATGGAGAACTAGAAAACACGCACAGTCTGTGATTTGTTTTTTTTTTCTATGCTTCTTCTTAACTCTTGACTGTTCTTGATTGGTTCAGTCTCTCATTCTGCCGTAAATATATTCGTTTTTTTTGTTTAAATTGGTGTTCCTTGTTGTACTAAATTTCTTACAAGGTTTGTGCTTGACTTAGTTAATGTTCATGCTTCTGAGCTTTCCTTGAAAAATGAAATAGATTTGTTTAGTTTTTCAGTTAGGTGCTGTAGTTTATATTGGTTGGAATATATGAGTTATATGTGGGGTGTTTCTATTTTGGTCGATAACAAAGGGTCCATCACACTCGCAGGTTTTGTGTGTCTAAGCAGGCTGCATATGATAGTGTTTCTTGTTCTTTTAAATCATATATCAATGTGTTGCCTCTGTCTCAGTTTTTGGTGCAAGAGGTGGAGGTGATGGTGGTGGCTACGATGGAGATAGTGACGGTGGTGGCTACTACTGGTTCTCTTTAGTTGAATCTTTGTGTTAATACTAATAACCTCACTACAGTTTTTTGTTTACCAATTTGGTTGAATCTTTATAACATATTCTTTCCAATATTTTAATAATATAAGATTTTATATGGTTTATAAGAAACCTATAAAACCATATAAAATCCAAAAATATACTTATAATTTGATAAAAGTTTTCTTTCATTTAGTATTTTTTGTTTAATTATATATAAATTTTCTCAATTCTAAATCTTTCTGTGGGTAAATAAATAATGAGTTCTGGATTCTCCGGTGATGTAAGGTGATCTTCGACAATGTTTCGATCTCCCTCCTCCGGTGAGGAGATCCAATTGAAGCCTCCCTCTTCTATTCTCCTCTCTTCTCATCATTCCCACGATGTTCTATGTTCTCTTATTACGATCGGTGATACTCTCTCCCGAAATTCACTGATTTTTAATGTCAATTTTAAGGTTATTTTTCAGATGGTATCCCATAGATTCTTACTATTATCATGGATGCGATTAGATCTTATCTTTCGTTTTGGGTACCAATAAAATTTGTGGATCTGGTTAAATTTTTGGTAGATAGTTTTCTCTATCAAATCAGATATGGATCTTCTATATGTTTTGATTTCGATGAGCGGAGGAGTGATTACAATCGATTATCTGAAGGAAATCGCATCTCTTTATGTTTTTTGGAAAAATGTTTACACCAAATATACAAATCGTTACCTCAGAATGTATATTGGATTTCACTATTTTATATTATGTTCAATTCACTATTGATGTCAAATGAGTATATTTCGCTTCTATTATCTCAACAGATTGAGTTGATGAGTTTACATGATCTATCCCAATCTCTGATTTGTGATTTATCCCGTTTTGTTAATTGCAGATCAAAGATGCGATATTTGCTATGGTCAAAAAATCTCATTCAGGACAAGCTAATCCATACGATCATCTCTTTTGATATCTTTGATGATTTCTTTTTGGTAAGATTGATCGAATTCTTATGATATGGTGGAGAAGATGTTGGGACAATTATATGGTGTGTAAAGGTTCCAGAATTCCAGGGACTTTCATGGTTAAATGTTCACTTATGTTGATTATCTCCAAAAATCAAGTAGCAGATTCTCTAAATCTGTTTATGTGTGATTATGATATGATTAGGATAATAAAACATAAAAGTTGTCGTTCCTGGCTGATTAGAATTCATATTAGCTTTTTGATATTGCTAAAAATGTTCCATGATACTCAGAATCATAACAAATCACTTGATATTGATGTGAGAAGTAAATATTTCATTCTGATCTTCTCAATATTCTGGCGTTTAATGTTTTGGATGTTGAATACAATGTATTTTTCATACTTTATATGTAGTCATCGATTACCCTCATTCCCTTATCACCTTAAACGTTTTGATCTATTTACCTTCTATTCCAGTCTCAGTCTTAATTCTTTTCTTATAACGATGTCTCAGCTGAACCTAGCCAAAAAATCTTTGGCATCAAGATCTCCACCTAGAAAGTTGAAGATCAGAGTTCCGGCGATTGACAACGCTAATCTACTTGCCCGCTCTTCCAGGATTTTACTTGGAAGATGTCTTAACCCGATGACCCAAGATGTGGATACTCTATTATTCATGCTACCCAAGTTCTGGAACTTGGTTGGAAGAGTGTCTAGAGTCAATTTGGGAAATGGAAGATTTCAATTCGAGTTCAACTCGGAGAAGGAGCTGAAACAGATTCTACGATTACACGCAAGTAGATTTGATGGTTGGATGGTGACATATGCTCCCTTGAAAGCGTATGCAGATGCCAATTACCCGCACACAATTTCCTTTTGGGTGTTGATCACAGGTATCCCCTTTGAGTTTAGTACAGGGGAAATTTACCGTTTGGTTGGTAATTCATTGGGGCGGGTTCTGGAGGTTGATGTTCACAAGAGAGAGGGTTCTGATCGAGCTACCTTGCTCTAAGCCTCTAGTGTTCTCACTCGATCTTGAGTTTATGGAAGGACATGAATTAAATCTGATCATTGAGTATCAGAATTTGGAGGGGTTTTGTGGCTTATGTTATCGAATGACCCATGATTCTGATCATTGTTATAAGAACAAGAAAGGTCCAAAAGAGGTCATTAAAGAAGGAAAGAGCAAGGGTTCAAACTCAGGAAGAGTTCAAAGTTTCAAGGGAATCGTCATTGAACCAAAGAAGCCTTCTTATAATGCTAAGAAGGATAATGAAGAGATGAAGCAATCTTTTGGCAGAAGAGATAAAGGAAAACTGATCCAAAACACTTCACCTAATCTCAAGATGGGAATCGGATCTGCTTCTAAAAGGGGGCTGGAGATGGGAGAACCTTCCTATGTGGTCAAAGATGACCAGAATGTATATTCTATGTTGACATTAAAGGATGATGCTGAAGGTAATTCAACTACTAAATCCCTTTCTTCCAAGAAGGTGTGTAGACCATTGTTTCAGGTCGAAGGAAGTGATGCTGATCATTCAAATGTTAATGATGATCCAAAGGGTGTGAATATTACTACCAATACAATGGTGATCCCACATGTGGAAGATGAAGCTGATCATATGTTATCCCAAAACCAGCTTCAGGCTGATGAGGGAGAGTTTATGTTGATTGAAGACCATGATCATGTTATTACAGATCAGAATGTGAATGTTGAATTGGAAATGGACGACCTACTTGATGAAGTTAATGATCAAGAACTGCCTACGGAGTAAGATCTTGCTGAAGCTGAAGAGTTAATGAGACAGTTCGAACAAGAGGAACAAGAAAAAGAGCAAACAGAGAATGCTGTAACCGTTGGTAAGCCGCCAATTCCGGTGAAGACGTCTTCAAAACCATCCACACCTCTTCGAGGTGTGAGTACTAGGAAAATGATGACTATTGTTGCTATGTCTCCTCGAAATGGATTGAAGGAGAAGAAGGCCAAAGCGAAACAGCCCAAGGAGCTAGGAAAAGGCTCAATGAAATTTTAAACTTTTAATTTTAATGTTTAAAACACTCTGTTAGAATTGCCAAGGTGTTGGTAGTAGAGTGACAATAAGATTTCTTAGGGAGATTTGGAAAAAACACAAACCTGAGTTTTTATTCCTATCTTAAACTAAGAATGATTCTCATTTTATGGAAAAATTTCAATCTCATTTTGGTTATAATATAATGATTGTGGTCGAACCTTGTCGCTTAAGTGGCGGATTGGCTTTATTCTATAATGACTATTATAATGTTGTCCTTAACTACAAAGACAAACATATGATCGATATTTCACTTGACATAAATGGTGAGAAAATTCAAATAACATTCATCTATGGTGAACCAAATCAAAATCTAAGGGATATAGTTTGGAAAAGATTGACGAGATTTGGGATAATAAGGGATTCCCCTTGGTTGGTTATGAGAGATTTCAATGAATTAACAGGTAATCATGAAAAACAAGGTGAAAAATTACGATATAGTAATTCTTTCTTATCCTTCAACCAGATGCTATTAAATTGTGGTTTACTGGAGTTCCCACAAATAGGGAACTCTTGGTCATGGCGTGGAGTTCGGTGTAATGGAATTGTTAGATGTAGTTTAGACAAAGCTTTTGGCAATGCAAAGTGGCATGAGCTTTTCCCGGTATCAGAGATAGAATATCTGGAAATGATTGGCTCTGATCACAGACCTATTGTTGGTCGATTTTCGAACACGAAATTCCATCGACGACAACAATTCCATTTTGATAAAAGATGGATTAATAAAGAAGGATTCTTTGACATCCTTGAAAAAGGTTGGAAAGGTGTATCATGTAAACGTCATGTTAATTTTTCAGGAAGAATTAAAAATTGTAGACGAGAGATTTCATCTTGGAGGAAACGATGTATTCCCTCTGGCCGGCAACTAATAATACAGTTGCAAAAACAAGTTGATGAATTACAAAATTCAAATACTGCTATGCCGATAGAGGTTACGCAGGCAAAGTTGGCTTTAAAACAAGCTTATTCAGATGAGGAAATTTATTGGAAACAGAAGAGTCGTAATAAATGGCTTAAGGAGGGTGATGAAAATACTATGTTTTTCCATGCTCACACTAAATATAGACGGGCCAAAAATAGGATCACCGGTTTGCTTAATGCATCAGGGGATTGGCTTTCAAAGGATGAGGATATTATCAAAGAAGCTACTCTTTATTTTGAGAATTTATTCACATCAAATGGATATCATGTTAACCATGACAGGCTATCTGACATAGAACCGCGAATTTCCAACTTGGATAATCAAATGCTTATGAAACGAGCATCAGAGGAATAAGTTAGAAAAGCTCTTTTTATGATGGATCCTGGTAAGACCCCATGACCTGATGGAATGACAACATTATTCTATCAGAAATCATGGGACATTATCAAGGTGGATGTTGTTAATTTAGTCAATGATTTTTTCCTAAATGGATCATTTGATAAAGAATTAAATGCTACAAATATTTGTCTGATTCCAAAGATTACCCGTCCAACCAGAACGACGGAGTTCCGGCCGATCAGTCTATGTAATGTGGGATACAAAATTATATCTAAGGTGTTATGTAATAGATTGAAGAAAGTGATGCCAAATATAGTTTCGGAAACCCAATCAGCCTTTGTGGCTGGTAGGTTAATTTCTGATAATATTTTGATCGCACAAGAGATGTTCCATGCCCTTCGTACTAATAAAGCGGTAAAAGGAAAATTTATGGCCATTAAGACGGATATGAGCAAAACATATAATAGAGTAGAATGGAATCTTATAAAGAATCTGCTTTTAAAATTAGGGTTCAGTGAAGCCTGGATTAAATGTATAATGTTTTGTATAACCAGTGTAAATTATTCGGTTCTTTTAAATGGCGACCCGAAAGGGAAAATTTTTCCCCAAAGAGGTCTACGACAAGGAGATACGTTATCCCCTTATATTTTTATCTTATGTACGGAGGTTTTAATTTCAAAGCTCAAGAGTGCGGAAAATCTAAAATTAATTTCGGGCATTTCGACTGTGAGAGCTAGTCCGTCAGTATCCCATTTATTATTTGCAGATGATAGCCTTTTTTGTAGAGCAAATACTACTGAAGCTGGCTATATTATTAAAATCTTAAAAGATTATGAAGAGTTATCTGGTCAACAAATTAATTTTGATAAATCCTCCATTCAATTTGGCCATTCGTTTCCAGATTCAGAGAAACCAATGATTCACCTAATTTTGGGAATACAAAAATTAGGTGGTATGGGATCCTATCTTGGTCTCCCTGAAAGTATTGGAGGGGCAAAGACAAAGGTGTTTGCTTTTGTTCGGGAAAAATTACAAGAAAGGATCAATAGTTGGTCCTCGAAATTTCTCTCTAAAGGTGGTAAGGAAGTATTGATAAAATCAGTTCTCACACCCTTACCAACCTATGTCATGTCATGCTTTAAAATACCAAAAAATGTAATTTCAAAGCTCAACTCGGCTATATCAAATTTTTGGTGGTC
>OVBA01005613.1:0-19426 GCA_900406435.1 Lepidium aucheri
TTGATTTTAGGCGAGCTCCGCGGAGATTGGTTGCTCGCTTAGTCGGCTACGGTCTCCGGGCTTCGCGTGCTCGCCCCTCGGACGTTATGAGACTCGCTTTGCCACCTGCTCGGCTCGGCCCACCTTCTCTTGTTCTTCGTTATTGGGCCTCNACCTAAAGCTAAGATATTTGAGAAGGCTATTGGCACGATGCTATTTCAAGCCTCAAGCAACCTTAATCTTATGGCTTATCCAACCACATTGGTTGTGATTCAAGCCGATTAAGGGTTGTCAATGGGAGGTGTTTTTTAACGAGGTTTGCAACACACACTTCACATCAAAACCTCATTGACAACATGCTTTATAATACTGGTGAAAGAGACTATCAAATCGGCTATGGAATGAGTGGGCTTATTTTTATGTTTTATTTGAGTTATGTTTCAAAAGGTCAAATATGTTTTCAGCCTCATTAAGTAAAGCTCATTTTCTGTGGCTATAAATACTCTAGAACCCTAGTTGTAATCTTCATCGAACCTTTTCTCGCTAAGAAACTTTGCCGGTTTATCATGGAGGTTTTCCTCTAGCTTGCTAGTTCTTTGGTGTGTAATATCCAGATTATTAGTGAGGTTTGAAGACTAAGAACCTTCTACGTCTATTGATAGTTCTTTTCGATCCATTCTCTATTCATTCACCTTTCATTTCTGACCATTCATCTTCTTTTTCATTCCGCTGCCTTCAATCGCTTCCACCGATCATCTCGTGGCTTCTTTGGGTCAAGTGTCGCCTTAGCTTGGCTCCACGACTCCTATACTTTACCGGGAAACTAAGATCAATCATCTAGAGTCGAGACTTTTCAACTTTTAGCCGACGAGTTCACCTTTGGTCACTAGTCCCCAAGTCGCACCACCAGTTTTGTCCATTTACCGCTTGACTGTGGTCTGGGTCATCCTAATCCTCATTAGGATCATATCAAGTGGTATCAGATCCACCTCAAGCACAGGTTATCTCAAAACCTCTCTGAATTTTCTGAACAAAAAAATTGTCTCTTCGCATTCCGAATTGATTGGTCAAAAAAATTTAAATTCTACATTAATTTTTGATCAATAGTCTTTAGGGAATTAAGTGAACTTGGACTTATTGATTGCATATCATTTAAATTTTCTTTGACTCTTATTTTCCTGAATATACTAGTCGCATTCTCTTATTGTTGTGTTGTAGGAAATGGCAGAGAATGATACCGACGATATCGCGCCAAACAACAAGTTGTTGATCGAGGCTGTCACGGCAAACATGAAGACCATGATGCATCAAATGTTTGATAAATTTAGGAGGGAACAATATAAAATTCCATACCAAATACGTGAACGGGGTGAGGCTAGTCGAAAGGACACTAAGGAGAAATCCTTACCAGATGATGAGCAAGATGAGTTGGAGCCTGAGGTCTTCTACACAGATTATTATGGAAGTGAGCGTTTTCAACATAGCAACCGTAGTAGGAGGAGAGTTAGGACTGGTGCAAATCAACAAAACAATGCTCCTTATGGTCTTAAACTCAAGATTCTCGCTTTTCATGGTAAGAGTGATCTGGATGCATACATTGAGTGGGAAAAGAAGATCGAACTTGTGTTTGATTGTCAATATTATTCAGAGGAGAGCAAGGTCCGTTATGCAGCCGCAGAATTCTATGACTATACTCTTAGTTGGTGGGATCAACTTGTGACAACAAGGAAGAAGAACAACGAGCTTTCCATTCGTAGTTGTAAGAAGATGAAGCAACTACTCTGAAAGAGGTTTTTTCCCAGCCACTATCATAGAGAGATGCACACAAGGTTCAGAAATCTGACTCAAGCATCTAAAACCGTCAAAGAATATTACTAAGAATTGGAGACATTGATATTGCGGGTTGATGTTAAAGAAAGTAGTGAGGCAACAATATCGAGGTTTTTAGGCAGGCTTAATTGTGAACTTATAGACCTATTGGAGATCAATAATTATGAGGATATTGAGGAGCTTCTACATAAGGCTGTGATGTTTGAAAAAAAAACTTAAGGGGAAAAGTAGTCGCTCAAGTTACAACTCCAACCGGATGAGCTATGATAAGTAATCAAGAACCGGTTTTCAAAAGGAATTCAAGTCAAACGCCAAGGTGGAAGACAAACCATCTACATCTAAGGATCTCCACCTAAGTCAAACTAAAGAGGTTAAAGCTCCAATAAAGTCTACTTCAAAGGCTAGAGATGTCAAGTGCTTTAAGTGTCACGGTTTGGGGCACTATGCAAATGAATGCCCAAACCACCGCGTCATCTTGTTAAGATTTGATGGAGAGTACGAATCTGAAGATGAGGGTTCTAATGTGATGACCGACAATGATAGTGAGCTGCCACTAAAGAGTCCTTTACTTGTGACAATGCGAGCTCTTAGTGTTATTACTAAGGATTCCAATCAAGCGCAAAGGGAGAACTTATTTCATACAAGGTGCATGGTTGAGGACAAGATTTGTAGTGTGATTATTGATGGTGGGAGTTGCACTAATGTGGCTAGTAAGACTATGGTTCAGAAGCTTAATCTTAAGAAGCTAGCTCACCCACGACCTTATAAACTACAATGGTTGAATGATGAAGGAGAAATGCCAGTTAGGAAGCAAGTCTGTGTACCCATTTGCATTGGGAAGTATAAGGATGAGATCCTTTGTGATGTGTTACCTATGGAAGCTTATCACATTCTTCTTGGACGCACTTGGCAATCTGATCGTCGTGTGGTTCATGATGGGTTTACAAATAGACGTAGTTTTGAGCTTAAGGGCAAGAAGACAACTCTCATTCCAATGACTTCACATGAGGTGTATTTGGATCAGATTTTGATGAGGCAAAAGGATACAACCGCCTCTACTACTCCACCTTCAAAGGATCAATCCAAAGGAAGTACTAAACCTAGTGTTTTGATTATGATTAAAGAGAGTTTACTAACTTTGGATGATTTAAAACCGGAACTTCCGAGCATTATTATTAAAATTTTGCAGGACTATGCGGATGTATTTCCAGAAGAAAGTCCTCATGGTCTTCCACCCATTTGAGGCATTGAGCATCAAATTGACTTCATACCCAGAGCTATTTTTTGCAACAAACCCGCTTATAGAACCAACCTAATGAAGACCAAGGAGCTTGAGAAACAAGTGAGCGAGCTTTTGGAGAAGGGACTCATTAGAGAAAGCATGAGTCCAAGTGATGTACCGGTTCTCCTTGTGCCCAAAAAGGATAACAAATGGCGGATGTGTGTAGACTGTCGTGCCATTAATAACATTACGGTAAAGTATCGCCACCCTATCCCTAAGCTAGATGATATTTTGGATGAATTGCATGGTTCTAAAATCTTCTCTAACGTAGATTTGAAAAGTGGATATCATCAAATTAGGATGAGGGAGGGTGATGAGTGGAAAACTGCATTTAAAACGAAACAAGAGCTATATGAGTGGTTAGTTATGCCATTTGGATTAACAAATGCACCTAGAACTTTCATGCGGATAATGAATTATATCTTGAGATCGTTTATAGGTGTTTTTGTAGTAGTATACTTTGATAACATTCTAGTCTTTAGAAAGAGTCTAGAAGAGCATGTAGAGCACATTAGATTGGTTTTGGAAATGCTTAGAAAGGAGAAGCTCTATGCTAGTGTTAAGAAGTGTACTTTTGGAACGGATAACCTTGCCTTTCTAGGTTTTGTTGTAAGTGAAGATGGATTTAGAGTGGATGAGGAAAAGGTGAAAGCAATTAAAGAATGGCCAAGTCCAAAATCGGTTAGTGAAGTCCATAGTTTCCATGGGCTGGCTGGATTCTATAGACGTTTTGTGCGAGATTTTAGCATTTTGGCTGCACCACTCATGGAAGTAATCAAGAAAGCGTTGGGTTTAAATGGAATTCACCACAAGAAGAAGCTTTTCAAGCTTTGAAGGAGAAACTTACTAATGCTCCTATTTTGTCTTTACCTGATTTTACTAAAACTTTTGATATTGAGTGTGATGCTTCAGGTGTTGGAATTGGAGCTGTTCTTATGCAAGACAAGAGGCCAAGAGCTTTCTTTAGTGAGAAGCTTAGAGGAGCTACGCTTAACTATCCTACTTATGACAAGGAGCTTTATGCACTTGTGAGATCCCTCCAAACTTGGCAGCATTATTTGTGGCCTAAAGAGTTCGTCATTCACACTAATCATGAGTCACTAAAGCATCTAAAAGGTCAGCAAAAACTTAACAAAAGACATGCCAAGTGGATCGAATTTATAGAGACATTTTCGTATGTCATCAAATACAAGAAATGTTAGGATAATGTGGTTGCCGACGCATCATCAAGGAGGTATACTTTACTTTCTACTCTTGAAGTTAAGTTGCTTGGCTTTGAACATATTAAGTCTGTCTATGCTGATGATTCTGATACTAAGGAGGCTTATGCATCAAGTGATAAGTTCGCTTACGGCTAATATTTTAGACATGAGGGTTTCCTATTTTATGACAATCGGTTATGTGTTCCTAACTCTTTTTTGAGAGAATTGTTTGTCAAGGAAGCTCATGCAAGCAGATTAATGGGACACTTTGGAGTGGCTAAGACATTGCATATCATGCAAGAGCACTTTTATTGGCCGCACATGAAACGAGACATTGAGAGGTATTGTGTTAGGTGCCTAACTTGTAAAATGGCTAAGGCTAAGGCATAACCTCATGGTTTGTATACTCCACTCCCTATTGCTTTACATTCGTGGCATAACATATCTATGGATTTTGTTGTTGGTTTGCCTAGAACTAGAAAAGGACGTGATTCAATCTTTGTGGTAGTAGATTGTTTCTCTAATATGGCACATTGTTCCTTGTCACAAAACAGGTGATGCTAAGAATGTTGCTAGTTTGTTCTTAAGGGAGATTGTGCGTTTACATGGAATGCCTAGGACTATAGTTTCCGATCGTGATGCTAAGTTCCTTAGTTACTTTTGGAAGATGTTGTGGTCTAGGTTAGGAACTAAGTTGATGTGTTCTACTACTTGTCATCCACGAACGGATGGTCAAACTGAGGTAGTTAATAGAACTTTGTCAACTCTCCTTAAGGCTATAGTTAGAAAGAATATTAAGACGTGGGAAGATTGTTTGCCTCATGTTAAATTCGCATATAATCATTCCGTGCATTTGGCATCTAAGTTTTCACCTTTTGAAATTATTTATGGGTTCAATCTCATCTCTCTATTGGATCTAATGTCTTTACCTTTGAGTGAGAGACTTAGCATGGATAGCCAAAAGAAAGCAGAATTTGTTAAGCGGATTCATGAGAAAGCAAGAGCCAACATTGAAGAAGGGACAAAGAAGTATGCGGAGCACGCAAATAAGAGCCGTAAAGAAATGAGCTTTAATGAAAGAGATTCAGTTTGGATACATCTAAGGAAAGACCAGTTCCCAAATGAGAGGAAATCAAAGTTGATGCCAAGAATGGACGGTCCTTTCAAGATCATTAAGAAGATCAATGACAACGCCTACCAAATTGATCTTCAAGATGATGCGGATTTGAGGTCAAATCCTTTTCAAGAGGGAGGGCATGATATGATAATGGAGCAAGAATATGAACCGGAATAATAAGACAGCTTGGAGCTTGAACCGGAGGAAGCACAACAAGCATTGCAGCTCATTGGACCTATTGCTCGAGCTAAAGCTAATATACTTGAGAAGGCTATTAGCTCAATGCTACTTCAAGCCTTAAGCATCCTTACTCTTATGGCTTATCCGACCACATTGGTTATGATTCAAGCCGATAAGGGTTGTCAATAGGAGGTATGTGTTTTTACACTCTTTTCTTTGATTGCTAGTTTTGTCCCTTTGGGTTTTGTAGCACAAGGTTTTTAATGAAGTTTGCAACACACACTTCACATCAAAACCCCATTGACAACATGCTTTATAAAACCGGTGAAAGAGACTATCAAATCGGCTAAGGAATGAGTGGGCTTATTTTTATGTTTTATTTGAGTTATGTTTCAAATGGCCAAGTATGTTTTCGGCATCTTTAAGTAAAGCCCATTTTCTGTGGCTATAAATACTCTAGAACCCGAATTGTAATCTTCATCGAACCTTATATCTCTAAGAAACTTTGGCGGTTTGATCATGGAGATTTTTCTCTAACTTGCTAGTTCTTTGGTGTGTAATATCCAGATTATTAGTGAGGTTCGAAGACTAAGAGCCTTCCACATCTCTTGGTAGTTCTTTTCGTTCCATTCTCTATTCATTCACCTTTCATTTCGGACCATTCATCTCCCTTTTTATTCTGCTGTCTTCAATCGCTTCCACTGATCATCTCATGGTTTCTTTGGGTCAAGTGTCGCTTTAGCTTGGCTCCACGACTCCTATACTTCAGCGGGAAACTAAGATCAATCATCTAGAGTCGAGACTTTTCAACTTCTAGCCGGTGAGTTCACTTTTGGTCACTAATCTGCAAGTCGCACCATCAATTTTGTTCATTTACGGCTTGAATATGGTCCAGATCATTTTTATCCTCATTAGGATCGTATCACTTGTTTTATATATGAAAGTTTTAAAAAACCTTTTCGAATGGAACAGAGAAAATATACATTTTTGTGCTAAAAAGAAGGTCAGTTACGATTTCTCTAATAAAAGTGACAATAGTTACATGGACCCGATAGACTTTATTAAAGAGAACGAGAAAAACAAAGTTTGACAAAGAACATAAAATGCACTTTGACCCAAAAAATGAAAGTAAAATGCATATGTTGTTGAAAATAAAGGCAAATGCTATTCACGATTCACAAGTCTCACGCGTGTAGAACTGCATGACCTACGCGTAGGCCAAGCTAGCAACCGGTTACCTGCTGCGTTTCTCATATGTACTGATACACACAATAAACGACCTCTACGGCACCAAGTGACAACTTATCTCCAAGTAACTATTACGCTAGGGCCCACACTGTCCCACGCGGACCAAATCTACTTGCTATGTTAACTAAAACAGTTCTCTTCATCGTGTAACGTAATCATTTTCTCTAGAAGACGACACAAGGCTACTCTCATTTGCGACCTCAAGCAAAGTTACTGAATTCAAAAGTATAACTTTTAGATGAAAAAAGAGTTGAGAATTATATCGTAATGCTTAAATATTGTTGTAACCTAAAATGATGATATTTATGTTTCTGTTGTTGTTGGTGTTGTTCCGTCTATGTCAGTGGTTTTAAATATTAATTGTTATACAATATGATTACAATTGTTTCTGTTGCTGTTGTTCCATCTATGTCACTGATTCGATATGCTAATTGTTACACAACTTGATCATTTTTTTACTTTAAATTTGTTGTTGGTGGTCCGTCGATGTCACCGAGAATGGCCTTGTAATTTATTTCATTATATACAAGACAGGACAAGAACGGTCTTGTCGCGTTTTATCTCGTGATTTATTTGATTCTTAACCGATGTTTGGGTTCTCTAAGAAAACTGAAATGCATTTGACGACAAATAACAAAAATAATTAAATTAAATTAAATTAAACACTATCAAAGGAAGGAACATCTCACTTTGTCAATTTTGTTTTTGAGGAATATTTGAACTCACTTGCAACAAGTTTGGATGATTTTTTTTTGTGTGACAATAGGTATATATTAGATTCTGACACTTTAAAAAGGCTTGGATTCATGGTACAACAATCTGGATCGATAAAATTTCGATATGTGTCCGAGATTTTTTTTTGGTTAACTACCTAGTGATTTTTAATCTTATTCATACTACTCCTACCTGCAATAAAAAGTGTATTACTACTGGATCATTTATCAGTGGCTGTCCAAGATTTATTATTTCTTCGAATACCTCAATTTTAATTAATAAATATGATATTTTTATAGAAAAAAATTATAAGGTGTTTCATATAATTCTATGCAAATATAATGAAGTTTGATATTTTTGACCTTTAATATTATATAGAATTCTCTATGATTCAGTAGTTTATATTTTAATTATATATTAAATCTTTTTTAGACAAACAATAAATTGTTATAAATCATATGGATGAACTTCATAACCGGCCCATTAGATTAAAGACGGTTTAACATATTTCCTATTCTATAAGGACTTTACTTATTCATGGGATTGTATTCCCCTATAAATATGTAACTCTTGTTCATTAATAACATATAATTCACTTCTCAATTCCCTTAATTTCATAACACGTTATTAGCATGATAAACGCTCTCTAATCCTTGAAACCCTAAATCACTAAAAACCGACCAAATCACCTTTGTCATCCACGGCCGATGGTTTGCATCCCGCCATCGTCCACCGCTACTTTTTGCTCGCTTCCACGCGGTTCATCGGAGCAACTTTGTTCGGCTTCCAGTACCGGTCAGCTCTAACGCCAGTCAGAAATCCATCGGAGGATAAGGTAAACATCCCTAAACTAAAAAACTAGAAACAAAACCGTAAAACCACATATATGATATCTAAGCCACTAAACTATGATTACTAGATCTGAAATATCTATACCACATGAAACCTTTTTTTTGTTAACTATACCACATGAAATTTTCTTAACAAAAATATTAACTTTACAACCCAACACTTCAAAAGCTTTATAAAACATTAAAAAATGTTTAAATACTAATGTAATATAAGTGTAAGTTATTGGAAATGCTTACCCAAAGAAGATAAGATTATATGTAATGATAAGAAATTCATTGAGTTTCTCATCAATACATTATTAATGTTTGTTAATAGAACCTAGTTTGAGGGCTTGACTCTTTTCTGCGGGGCGAATTACATGACGTGGAGCGTATTTCATTTTAAAGTTACCAATTATGTAAAGTATTAGTGAAATTGCAATTTTTTGGAAAAAAAAAAAAAAACGCCTTTATTGACTCATCACAGCAGTAAAAACGCTTCCATTAGATACACACAGTGGTTTTGAGTTATTAAATAATAAACATTGATAAAATACAATCTATTATGTTAAATACAATTAGGTTTAGACATTTCTTAAACCTGAATCCTAACTCAAATCTAATTTGAAATAAAAGGATTTGAATCGAATAAGAACTGATTAATTATTCAAATATGATTTCAATACTTACATTTAAATATTAAATCTGAAACCGAACTAAACCATCAAAAAGTAAGTGATCCAGTTGGATTGTCACTGATCTAACTTAGCACTAAGTAAAAAGTTTGAATTCCACCAATCTCCAATAGAAAAACTTTGGATATATATCGGACATTGTCGATCCAATTATTGTTAATAAAAAAATAAAACCGAACCGAAAATCAAATGAATACATGAAATAATCTAACTACAGTTATATTTAAAACTCATCTATAAAATAACTTTATAATTATAATTTTTATATTTTTTTAGAATATTAAATAATTATAAGTTTTTATTCAATATTATAAGTTATATACTAAAATAAATGTAATAATATTAATAATAATAATATTATTATATTTTTTATATAATATTATCTATTACAAAACTGTACCGCTTATATTTTCACCAATCACATACGCTATAGTAGTTTATTATTTTTATTTAGATAATAATATTTACATAAATAATAAGCATAATTAAGTCAACAAATTTTGTTTATTATTTAAATTGAAAGGTCCGAACAATCAACTCTGCAATCAGTTGTTTGATTCAATAGGTCTTCAAATCATTCATTTGAAAAAATTGAAACTCTTTTTATTGGATGATCATAATACTTCTCAAAAATCGGTTGAAAATAATAAACATTTTTAATCATATCAATAAAGTTCTAAAATATTATTATTATTATTATTATTATTATTATTATATTATTATTCTAGTTTATATAAAAATTAACAATACAAAACAGCACCGCTTATTTTTACCAATCATATAATTTTTATCCTGTACTTTTATCAAAATCGCACTTATATCGCACCACACTTTGTCCTGTAATATCAAAGCCGCAGTTACCAATCACACCCTCAGAACCACATATTAATTTTGGCATTTATTAGTGAAAAACTCACTAAGTTTCTCACAAAGTCTCTCATTAATATAATATTAATAAAAAATTTGCAAATTTTTTTTATCACTATTTAGTCTTATAAATATACTATTTGTTACATAATGTATCATTTATAATATATTAAAATTTCAATGAAGTTATATATAATTATAGGGTTTAAATACCTTTTAGGTATTTTATTTTGAAATTTACAAATTTTTAGTTAATATACTTTATAAATATCAACATGTTAAATATATTTATTTATATAAACTATTTTTAAAAAATCCCAAAACTTTTTATATAATTTAATATTATTTTATTAATTCAATGTTTAGTAACTACATATAATATAAATATATAATTTAATTATTAGTATAATGGATCTTGTTAGATAGATAATTTTATTTTGTAATTTATAAAAAATAAAAAAGTAAAAAAATAATAATATATAAATGATTTAATTAGTTTTAAAACTATAGAAACAAAAATTATTATAAAATAAGTTAAAAGCACTCATTAATAGACATGTGTCTTGTGAAAGAGAAATTTATGGGGTTCTCATGAGTTTTTATTTGGGAATTGATTCGCTTCAATTTGTATTAAAAAAATATTTTCTTGTTATTTTTGATTTAATTTTACGTTGAGAAACTCATTGAAAAACCACCAATACATACACAAGCCTATTAATATTTTTAAGATTTTTTGGAACATGTAGATTTTCGTAACATAAAACATGTGGAATTATTATTTTGAGTTTTAGGGCTGTATTGAAACCTAAATTTTAAAGGATTTAATAGGATTTGAATTTTGGGAAATTTGGAGAAATTTTAAGAAAGTGATAGCATGTTTGATATGATTTACTTTATTTTTTATTTTTTATAAAAGTAAATTATTAGGTGATTTTAGGTGATTATTTTGAGCATCTATATATGATTTTACGTGATTCTTGGTTCAAATAAATCTAATAGAGAATGAACCCAATAATGCTTTTTTAGTCAGGGATTTTGGAAAGTTGTGCGAGACAAAAAGAAATTCCCGAATGATTATTTCCGACAAGATGGAAAAGTGTTGACAGAGATACTTTGGTGTAAATCGGTGATCGCGACGGTGACTGGGAATTGTGTTGTTGTTGGTTCGCCTTCAGAGTCAAATTCAGCAGGAGACGATTATAGATCAAGCTCCACGTCATCACCAGGATCAAAAAATTCAGGTTCAATGGAAAATATGGTGGTTGATTTATCAGGAGAGAACGAGAAACTGAAACGTGAGAATAGGGGTAGGTGAAGTATTTCTCATATATGAACAATTAATTGGTTAATAATACTGCCAATGTTATGAATATTAGAAGCGCTTTGAACTAACCTATGTGTACAGTTTTATATTATTATGGATACTAAATATTGAGCAATATGAAACTATATTGATTCTAGTAACATGGACTCCTTTGTCTAAGTTGAAAGACTTATTTCATATGAAGTGTACCTTTTGGTATATTTCCATGCTGCTATGTAATTACTTGATAATTCAAATGAGGCATACATATAAACAACTATAGCCATTGAGGCATGCGTATAAACAATTGTAGTCATTGAGCGTCTGCAGTCATACTTGTTGTTCCATTGAGCGACTCTAAAAACCTGTATCTTTGAGTAAAAAGAAGTGAATGCTAAAAGCAAAGTATCATTTTTAACAATAGAGCATCAAATATCATCACAATTGAATAAACCAAAAGCAAAGTATTGAGAGTAACTACAAACTTGATATTTATATGTTATTGTCGATGACTATTTGGGCCAGAAAATAACAACTTGGCATTAGTAAGAGAGTCTTTTAATGGCACATAGTTCTTTTGAGATCAACACGATGAGATTGTAACGTTCTTAACTAAGCATTTGAAAGTAGGACTAGAACAAATTGAACGAATGATCAAAAGAGATAAAAGCTACAAAACCGGTTGAATCGAGTGCAGAGGCTAGTGATTGTGGTTGAAAGGAGAGAGAAAAAAGAGGAGTATGTCGTGATGAAATAATAGTTATGTGGTGAGTTAATTCCATGTGACGAAAATAAAGAACTATAGCAAATTTTAAGAACAAAACAATTACAAAACTAGAAGAAAATATTTCAACCAAATGAAAATAATTTAAAAAAATACTACATCAACATCTCATATATATATAGTATCAGTCCACATTTTTGTTGCTATAGTTACTCTCCAGTTATTAGCTTGTACTCTTTGTTGTTCTTGAGTACCATGAAGTTCTTCATCTGCATTATTCTCTTCATCACCTCTATCATCAACGTTATTTTCTTCAACATCATTTTCTTCAGGAGGAAACACGTCTGAACGACATTCTTTACGAATATAGTTATGTAACACAACACAAGCAAGTACTAACTCCGCTTGTGTCTTATACGGAAAGGATGAAGCAGACTTAAAAATGGGAAATCTTGATTTGAAGATACCAAAAATCCTCTCAATTACATTTCGCAAGCTAGAATGACGATGGTTGAACAACTCGTTCTCATTTACTGGATCTTTTCACTGTCCCCTAAAATCTTGGAGATGATACCAAGTAATTCAAAATGAAGCTAAAATATTACGACGGTTGGTGAATCCACAATCAACTAAATAAATTTTTCTTATATTTTCAAATAGATTAAAAATATTAATGTGGTAAAATGCAAAGTAATAACAAAGAATACTGCATTTTCATTACATATTAAATTAGCATACCTTCAGGAACACCCTTAATTTGTTGACGCTTCGTGTTAAAGCATCATGTGATATTTTTGTATCATGAGCTGAACTTTCCCATTCGTTAAGAACATATATAAATTCTAAATCAAAATTACATGCAGCTAAAACATTTTGTGATAATTTTCCTTTGCGGTTACTGTAACTAGTCGAGTCTTTTCCCGTTATTGTTTCAAGGATATGTGTTTCATCAATAGCACCCACACAATCCTAAGAAAAATACAAAAAATGTCAAAATTTTGTTACGTTTTAAAAATACCAGAAAAACAACAACATACCTTAAAAGAGGGATAGAACTGGGTACTGTCTTTGATTTTTGTTGGCATTGCAAGTCCAAGTTTGGCCATATAGCTTGGAGCAAGCGCATTTAATACTTTGTGTTAAAGCTTATACTTATTGAGAATCTTGACCTCTTGAATCTATCTTGAGCTTGAATATATCTCGAATTTTGACCCACAATGAACAAAAATGTGGCAAGCATTTCTTCAACGGAAACATTTCTTGTGTCTTTCAAACCATCTTCACTCTAAAGATAGTGCATAGTTTTATGAATGCCTCCAGATACACAGATATAGATGTCAAAAATGCTCATGATCTTCAACCAATGTTGTTTGTATATATTCATTTTCAAGCCTTGTAGTTGACCTTTTAATTTGGCGTTGTATTGGCGGAAACAAACAACGAATCTTTGCAATGACTAATAAAACCAACAACATTACATCAACATCTGAATCGAAAGGTCTCGTTCTTTTCCTTTTTTCGTCTAGCATATATCTTCTCCTTTTCTCTAACAATACGATCCATTAAACTCTAAACAAAATTATCATTCCACAATAATAAGCATGGTGTTGTGTGTGTTTGAAAAAATCAAAGAGCGAAACAAATTTTTAACTATTTAAAATTACAATAAAAAACAGAGAGTAACTTTTATGAGCAATAGAAAAAATTTATATTCAGAACGTAATTTAAAACACATGAACTATAAAACATTATTCTTATGCAAAGATACTACGACAAAAGGCTACATCTATATGAATATGAGCCGCACCTAGCAGCTGGAGAATTTAACAAAAGAAAAACAAATCATACATATAAATAGACAAGTCAAAACTTACTCTTCATGTTAAGTCTACTAATTATAAATTATTAGTTTTGCAAACCAATTGAAACTAAAGATTAAACAAGAAAATGATAACAAAAAGAATGCTTCATAACACTCATATGAACCTTAAAACAATGCAAAACAAGTCTTCGAGAATCTATATATTATACAGCAAATAAATACTATAACATAGAATATCTAATGATTAAAAGTATAATTTATGCTTAAAGTAATTAGAAATAAACTCCAACTTAAACATATTAGTTTCTTTGAAGCTACTTCGAATAACTTTCCCGCAAAGCCATCGATACTATCAGTTTCTTTCATCTTCAATCTCTCAAACTCACTCATTAGGGTTTGAAGTCTTGCTTCCTTAACACAATCTGCACCAAGGAATCTAGTTTTTATTGTTGTCCATATTCCTTTTGCATAATCTTGCACTCATACTTGCAAAATTACTTCCTCCAGAATAGATTGGAACAACAATCCAATAGCTATATCGTTTTTCTTGGAATCTTTTGAATCACCTTCAATAACCTCCCAAACCTTGTGAATCCGCAGTAAACATTTATAAGCATCGTCCACACGGTATAATTTGTAGCGGTTAACATTGGACAGCTAATTGAAGTTGGCACATACTCCTTAAATCAAGAAAGCTTTTGATTGTCGTCTATCATGATTGATTACAATCCCTTTGATCACAACCTACTGCTCTGATGCCAATTAAAGCTGAGTTTACCAACTTGTAATCTCGAGATTCACACTTTGATTATAAGAAATTGCTCTTCTTATTATGTTTAGAAACTTAACTCAAAACTAAACACCTCTCAAAGTTTTATTGGAACAACTCTCCAAAGACTCTTATTTATAGAACTAGGTTAATTTCCTATTCTATTACGAACTAAGCTAAACTCCCTATTCCACTAGGATTTAATTTACATAAATCTTATCTTTTCATTTGATCTTATCTCTAGAAGCTAACTCCTTCTAGAAATAACTTTCTGTCTAAGTTAGGAATTATCCAACATTCACCCCTGTAATTCCGACTTAAACTCCGGGATGAATGATTTCTCCTTCTTTTATCATAGTTATTGGTCTTTTCCTTTTGGTATCGGCCACTTGATCTTCCTCGACCCCTTCCTCAGCATCGACCTCCTCTTCCTCGGCTATAACATCCTTGGTTTTCACCATGATCTCTTGTGATCAAAACCTCACGTTTAATCACCTCTTACGATTAAGTCTCTCACC
Source organism: Lepidium aucheri (assembly GCA_900406435.1). Lineage (NCBI taxonomy): Eukaryota > Viridiplantae > Streptophyta > Magnoliopsida > Brassicales > Brassicaceae > Lepidium > Lepidium aucheri. Next base: position 15,081 of record OVBA01005613.1, read on the forward strand.
TAATCATTCAACCTGGCTTTGATACCAATTATAGGGCTTTTAATAATTCTCATAACCTCTCAATTATTATGATATTGTCCTCTTTGGGCCCACAATAGCAAATCCCTCAAGGTTTTCCTTATTGGGCTCCTTCCCAAAAGGCCTCATACTAATTGGAGAATCCATTGACTTATATATTAGACACTCCTTGTCTAAACTTTTAATGGGACTTAGATTGATATCCCAACAAAACGTCCCAAGCAAAGAACTCCTCTTACTCCTCCTTAGCCATATTAATTCAGTTGACTTCATTCCTTTGGTTTACAAAGGTTTCTCTTAATCCATGACGCTCTGCTACAGACATTTGCATGAATCCAGACTTTATACCTAAGTTGTGAACAAGGGTCATCGCCTTATAACGCAAATTCTCATCTAAGTCTGGAATTTCTTTGATAGCATCCCATATATTAGTAGCGTTTTCCTCCGCTTCTTTTTCTTCAAGTTAATTCCTTGTCCCATTTCTTCTGTATCATTCCAAAAATCTGATTACCAATTTCATTCATTGTGTTCACTTCAGCAAAATTCTTGTTCGAACTAGATACATCATTTCTAGCTTTCTTTCTTTGAGGTAGCTTTCCACCCACGTTTTTCTCAAATGAGGAGAAAATTACATGGTCAAATGTTTCTTCGTATGCTATTCCCTCTACATCATCCATCATATGGAGACAACTTGAATCATTAGTCTCCTCATTGTATCCAATCTGGTAGGTAAATGTGTTAATGGCATCACCCAAACTCATAGCATTCTGTCCAGTTGCAACACTTGATCCAAAAATGATTCTTAGATCCTCAAAATCTTCGAATGACTCATCACGCATATAAGTTATTAGTTGGATAAGCATATGGAAAAAAACAAAATAACAATAGTAAGTTTTTTTGTTGGCATCAAAAATAACAATAGTAATTTTGATACATAAGTAACACCACTATATCATGATTTACATTTTAGAATATTACTTACTTTCAGATAGTCGTCCTAAACTTCATCTCTAGCGGTGAATTTCTTCGTTTCAGGATCCCATCCAAACCCAGAACTATAACAAAGAAGATCCGCCAGACTTTGATAGTTACCTTTCAAGATCTTCATCCTGTTTTTGTATTGGTTATAGGTCTTCTTATTCCCAAAATTTTGGTTTAAAGTTGATAATATCCTTGTCTCCACAATAAATTTGTTGAATTTTCTATTAGCATCGCGAAAACCTTGATTAATTCCATCAACTAGCAGTCGCGGCAACATTTTGTTTTCAAGTGCATACCAATGATTATATGGACCCTTGCTTTTCATTTCATGTGGATCACCCATTGTGAATGAAAGAAAACTAACCATACAATACAAAAACATACATGTAAAAAAAACGTCAACACCACAAATAGCTAGAAAAATCAAAAAATTGTGAAGAAAATTGAAAACAATGAGAGAATAGCAAGATAATCTATTCTCTAACCAAACATCATAGTTCCGTGGTATAATTGCTTAGAAATTTCTTAGAATAGTAAGAGAATATGTAGCATTCTCTTAGCAATTTCATATACAAGAAGTGGAAATAAACAAATTTTTAAAGAAGAATAAATACTTACATCAACAAAAAGGGAAGAACGTGGTGTCAATAGCATAAGAAGCCAATTAAACGTAAAGCTTGTTTCTTATGCAAACCAAAAAAAACATACAAGAAAAACTTTGGCACTAGAACAGTCAGGTAAGCATACTAAACTCAAAATTAGGTCATTGAACTTATTTCTTACTACTATACAACCCTTCATAGAAAGACCACCAGCGTATAAAACAAGAAGTTTATCGTTTTACGTTAAACGTAGATTTAATCTCCCACAAATTACAAGAAAAATCAGAACAATGTTCCTCAAATTACAAATCATAGTTCAAAATGATCACATAAATGATGGACACAAGCAGCTCGACTATAGTTAATGATTTCAATGCTACTTCATATCATCTTAGGGAGAAACTAGTACATCATGATAGACAAAATTTATCAGATATATGTAAAAGCGTCTTTGTTTCCAAAATCAGAAACGAAAATTTAAGCACCATTAACAACATAAGACAAATAAAAATAATCTATTAGATGGATATGAACTTACAGATGCAATCTCAAGCTTCAATTGCTCAATGAAATCTCTGATAAGTTTTCATCGTCACCGAAAACTCACCTCATTGTTAAACCGTTCAATCTCCAATCAGTTTTATCATCATCGTACACGAAATCGAGAAGCAAAAAGACTGGTAAAGCCAATCGGCTCTTGATGAAGAAGAGTTCTTTTGATTGTACTCAAACGATCGATTGCTCTTGTGGCGTAGAGGAAGCACTTTGGGCATCGGATAAAAACATATTTCATTTTAAAATTCTATTTTGTTTTTTTTTGAAGTCCCAACTAGATATGTAAGTTTTGAGGTATGTTTTTATAACTAAAAATTTGTCCAAATCAAGGATTTGGTCGTAAAAGCACCAATTGGCTTGACACCGGGGGCAAAATGGTACCTTTCTCTTTCACGTCAAGAGCGGACAAGAAACAAAAAGAAAACTCAGAAAAGAGAAATCCAAGTGAGAAGAAATCATTTTGAAGACCAACCAATTTCTAAGATAAGTTTTAATCAAGTTCCTGTCTTATTTTCCATGAATTTCCATGAATTACAGGTTTCAAAATTCTCTTCTTCGGTGATTTAGTTTTTGAGCCGTGACAAAGATGATGTTGAACATAAAAGTATGGTATCAGGGAAAACGTCAGTTAAGACTCATTTGAGTTTTCTAAAACAATATTCTTTTCTTTGCTTACTTTCTTCTGCGCTACAGATTTTACTGAATGTTGAGAAATCAAAAAGAAAACAAAGCCATAGAGATGTAAGATGTTCTCTTCAACAAAAGAAAAATTGCAGACTCCACACCAATTATTCTCCACTTCATCTTCTATTCTCTTAATAATCAACTCTACTATCATGAACACGATCTCAAGTTTCAGGGATTCAAGTCCAAGAATCTCCACCCAAATGTATCAGATCTAGATTGCTTCTTCTTCTGCTGGCCACTCACTAAAAGAGATTTTCTCTTTATTGACATTACAGATATGCTTGGGTTCGAACATAATTGCACATATATATAAATTTAATATTATTATTGTTGGCTTTTTGCTTCTTTTTGAAGGCTCATGGATTTTCGAACGAAGCAGTTATTCCTAATGTGGCAAAAGCCTTACAAGTAATATATTTTGCTTTCTATCTCTCTTTGAACTAGCAAACTATGTGAATGAATCTGTTTTTTTACAGTTTCTTGGATTGTAAATTTTTTTAATTACTTGATTACATGAAATCCAATCTCTGAAATTGAGTGATCGAGATCTAAGTTTTGGTGTTAACATTAGATTCAGTCTCCGTAATCTCTTTCTTAACAACAAACTTTAGAGCGAAAAAAATGAACAAATCAGTAAGCCAATTTTGTTTGTTATTTTAGGAAATCAGTGGAGTTTCCAACCTAAAAATTCATGTCTGAAGATGTTGTTGACCTTCAGGTGTGTTTAAATTCCACATATTCTTTATATGCATGCAAAATGTACACACAGAAGCACATATATGTGTATACGACATATCTAAGGATACATTTTGAATCAATTCTTGATCTTGGAAAGTGATGTCTTTTAATGAAAATGGTTATGTTACAACTGGATAAAATTCATAACAACATTATAAGTTTGATTTTTCGAACCAGACAATTGAACTTTGCTTATGTTTATTTTCAATATGTGTTTTCTGTGTGAAGCTTTTAAAGCAAACAACGGTTCCATCAAAATGATTAGCGTCAAGCGTGGTGGAGACTAAATAGAGAAGTAGATTTAAAATACAAACTTTGAATCTGAGCTTTGAAGATGAATATGAGGTTTTATTTAATTAAGATAACTGTCTTTTTCATTTTGTGACTAAAAGAAAAACATTATGTTGAATCTGGAGGTTCCTTTCTTTATACGAAATCAATGTGGTATATTACAAAATTAAGTTCATATTACTGTTTTCAAATCTATGAGTGTTAGGCTTTAGGGTTTGATTGTTTTCAAAGGTGCGGGACATGTTTTGCTTAGCTGGCGCGTATTTGATGAAATGTCACCAATCAAAGATAAAATTAACAAAAGCGCGTTGTTTTTGTGAAAGTTAACAAAACCGCAAAAAAATTTTGTTATTAAGTAAAGAAAAGAAAAAGGGTTGCCTCATTATTCTCCCCTCTACTTATTTTATTCTCACCAGAAAAACCCGTACTTTTGGCCTAATTATTTTGTGCCCTATACTTTCTGATTCTTTGTTT
>OVBA01005614.1:0-19425 GCA_900406435.1 Lepidium aucheri
ACAAAAACAACCTAAAATAGTACTCTAAAACCATTAAAATCACACTCATCAATACCAAACTCAAATGACGACAAGGAGTATGAATATGTCAAGGAAAAACAGTCGGAAAGGCATAAAATGAGGCGTGGTGATGGTATTCTCTACAAAGGTCAGAAATTCGTCAGTGGCCTCAACTTCAAAGAGGTTGTTCTTGACCACACTTTGAAGTTTCACCGGAATATCAAACAGTCTAGGTATGATAAAACAAAGATTTTGTTAATTTGCATAGGTTTCGGTTGCAATTGGCGAGTATATTGCTCAGTTAGAGGTGAATTGAATAAAGGGGAGATTAGAGGCAATGTAGAGGAGCATAGCTATTATGTTAGTGGGCATTGTGAAATGTTAAAGGTCCCTGTTCTTGCTTTGTTGTTCTTTGATAAAATCCGCAATAAACCAGAATATTTCATGCTAATGAAAATTGAACAACTAGTTTTTGAGAAATGGGGAATTCACGTGTCTAGGTCTCAGTGTCAAGATGTAAGGAATAGGGCATTGAGATTGATTGAAAAAGAATATGATAGGCAGTTTGAATGGATAAGAGATTATGGTGCTGAATTAATATGGTCAAATCCTAATTCGAGTGTAGCTATTGAAACTATCACAAATGCAGAAGGGTTAGATGAATTCAATAGATTTTATGTCTGCTTTGACACGTTAAGGAAAGCATGGAAAGAATATTGTAGGCCAATCTTGGGTGTAGATGCTTGTTTTATTCGGTCGAAAACAAAAGAACAGATTCTTGTTGCTTTAGGAAGAGATGCAAACAATGCTATATACCGAGTAGCATGGGCTATTGTTCAAGTTGAGAATACAACTAATTGGACTAGGTTTCTAAAGAAGATCGAAGAAGACTTAGCTCTTGTAGATGGTGATGGTTGTGTCTTGGTATCAGATCGACAAAAGGTTGTACTTAGCTCCTGTTTTTAGTATGTTTACATATTATTTGTTGCAGCATCTGAGTGTGTTTATTTATTTGTGCAGGGATTGATTAAAGCGGTTGAGACGGAGCTTCCTAAGATTGAGCATAGGCCATGTGTGAGGCACATTTATGCAAATGTCAAAGAGAATCATGGGAAGAAACCTGAGATGAAGCCCTTAATTTGGAATCTTGCGTGGAGTTACAACAAAGCCGAGTACAGAGTTAACTTATGCCGCCTGCGGGAGTATGATGAAGATATTTTCAACTCCACTATAGCTATGAATCCACAGTTTTGGTGCAGGGCATTCTTCAACACATGAAGCTGTTGTGAAGACGTGGATATAACTCCACAGAGTCATTCAATAGCAGCATTGTGAAAGTAAGAGAAAAGCCGATTATACCCATGCTTGAGATGATAGCTCGGCTGGCGATGATACGAATCAAGAAAAGATCGGATGTGTCAACACGCCACACCGGATTCTGCACTCCATATGTTGAAGACATGTTAACAAGAACACATAAATTTTCAATAGATTGCATAGTTTACGGCAGTACTAATACTATGTACCAAGTTGTGGCAGATGGGTGTTCTTACTGTGTTCATCTGGAGAGGAGGACATGTAGCTGCAGAAAATGGGATCTTACCGGAGTGCCATGTGAGCATGGATATGCAGTGATAATCAACAAGAACCTAAAGGTTTAAGACTTTGTGAGTTCATGGTTCCACACGAGCACTTGGAGGAAAACGTATAAAGAAGGCATCAACCCTATAAGGGGAGCAAAATTTTGGTCTGTTGGTGAAGGTGAAGATGTTTATAAACCACATATACCTGCACAACCCGGTCAAAAGAAGAAGAGTAAGAAAGACAAGATGAAGAAAGGAAAAGGAGAATCACCTACTAAGAAGACAAAGGAGAAGAAACGCATCATGCACTGCGGGATTTGTGGAAGTGCAAATCATAACCGCCGAAGACATAATAAGAAGCAAAAGGTTAGTTGTATATTCTTGTTGTTTTAAGTACCTTACTTTGTGTTTTTTACTGATTTTTGTTGATAGCTAACAAAGGGAGGGAGCTCTGCGGGTCAAGGTGAAGATGGACAAGTTGAAGATTCATAAGGTATAATGACACAAGCGTAAAGCATAATAAGGCAGAAGCTTGAATGTGTTTTGGAGATCGGATGTGATTTGAGCTTTTAGTTTCTGTTTTTAGCTCTTTGGAACAAACTATCGGATGTATTTGGAGATTTTAGTCTCTGTTTTTAGCTTTTGTCTGCAAAATTTCAGTACCTTATTGTGACTGAAGATGTTGTTTGCTATTCAATAAGACCATTGCTTAGTTCAAGAATCTTTGTTCCTTGCTCCTTTAACACATGTGCATCGTGCTTTGTACTTAATAAACAACAATACAGTTCACGTTGCACTATTTTAATCCAATAAAGAAAATGTAGTCTTTTAATCCAATAAAGAAATTGCACTCTTCTAATACTTGCAGACAACAAAACATTGTTAAAGGCATTCACTTTCACTTTCTCATACAAAGACAAACACTAAATTACAAAGATAAACACTAAACATTAAATTTTTTGTAACAACAAACACTAAACAATAGACACTAATTATGCAGCTTCATGGCTCCAAGTAAGATCAAAGTAATCAAAACAAAACCAATTGCCAATACTTTCTTCATCTTTCTTTCACTAGCAAGGACCACACGATCTATTCTCTCATACATTTTGGACTCCATTAAACTGCAACTGCTGGATTGAGCTGCGAACAGTCTCTAACTCCTCCAAAGCAGCTTCATCACACCATTTGAAGATTTGCTGATTATCAGCAAACTTCAAGATCAAATGCAAAATCAGTAAATAAAGATTATACCATATCTTATACATAATATTAGGTATTAAGACTTGAAATTACCTTCAAATTTGAAGCATACGAACATCTGTAAAACCTTCTGTATGGGTTTCTCTCTTATTTGGACACATAACATTGGATTGCAGCCCCACACCAGCACATATTTGGAATACCATACACATTTCGTTCTCCATTACGAAAATTTGAACTTGAAGCTCTTGTCTCAGTACTCATTCTCGATATACTGAACAACAAACTATAAGTTCATCAACCTCAACAACAAACTAAAAAAAAGAGTGAAAATGGAAGCAATAGGCTTTACAAATGGTCTCATATAGTTCGAAATCAATAAACAAAACTAACCCAATCAAAACAAATTGAGAAAATTACCTTAAAACTTTGGCCACAGAATCACGAAACTGATGAAAACCTCAACACCGTAGGGTTATGTAATTTGGAGAAAAGGTTATTGGGTCGTGTTAGAATAATAATCGGGTTATACAATTGGTTCACTAGTTATCGGGTTGGGTATGGTTTTCGAGAAAAGTTAATAGGGTCGACTTATGGTACGGTTCCGTATCGGTTCAAATTGATTATACCAAAGAAACTAAATCAAAGGCAATTACGTTTTCATACTTTTAATTGGGTGCAATTGTATAGACCCCGTTAGTTTGGAAGATATGATACTATATGATAATTTCTGGGAATCTGGATCGTTAGCCTAATTAAATCTAAATTATCACTTTAGGCTTACAACGCATATATGAACTTACTATATATACATATACATTTAGGGATTTTCCAACAGAACGTGAAATTTCGTTTCCATATGCAGAACATAAATTCATAGGAAATTAAAATTAAAATAAATGAAATACTAAAAGAAAAATAATCGGACAGTGGAAGATGAAGTTGTTAGGTCACACCATGTGCTTGCACATGCGTCCGTATATTAAAATCACATGATTCCTACAGCTGAATCTTTCTTTATTATTTATTAGCTCAACACTGACTGAAATTAGAAGACGACTATGTACTAACTTATAAGACTTTTTAGATTTGTTTTCTTTCATACTAATATATTGAACCTTTTAGGTATAAAAAGTTCATATCATATTCAGATGAACGCGTTGAAATTATTATAGGGTTTGATTAAAATAATCTACCTGTTTAAAAATTAATTAAATATGTACTGGACTCCATAATCAGACAATAGTCCATATATTGTCTTCTTGTATGATACATTGATTGGCAATTTGTTAACGATGTGATACTTATTTTAACTCGGAGACTATTTTGTATTTAGACGTACTTAATCTGTAGCAACTAAAATAGTTTTTATGAGATATATGTTTTTTCCTTTTTTCTTTTTGTGGTTGTTAGTTTCTCTAATCACTAGGGACAACCATCAAATTAAAGATGTCATTTTCGGGGAAAAGACATTACATGTAACATAAATTCTATTTTGTTTAGATAATAATATTTCTCTCACTCACCTACGATTAGAACATGTTGGACCCATTTCTAATATCATTAATGATTAACCTCATCTAATCTTTGGTCTACATGTTAATTGGATATCAAAACAAATCGTCATTGAAATATAACAAAACATATCAACACATATATCCCGAATCATCATGTATTTGCTTACGCAAGTCGGGAAGTGTTCACATAGGAGTCCCAATTGATGTGTCAAAAAAATTTAAAAAAAAAAATTACGGGTGGTTTATCAGTATTTGGTTAATATTTTTGCGTAAGCATGCATTTATATCTATGAATTGAGTATTTATATAAATGTAATTTTATGAAATACAAAGGTATTATTATAGGTAGCTCATACAAAATGTTATTGAAGAATGCTCATATATTAGAAAATAAATAATTTTAACTCAAGGAGTTCCTAGATTTGCTTTTATTTTTTTGGCTTGCTATGAGAAATAGATTGTCTATTGGGGATAGGATGAGATTATGGGAAAAGAACAACATTGTGTCTTATGCAGAGAAAAGAATGAGATTAGGAATCACTTATTTTTCGTCTTCCCATATAATTACACAATCTTGACAGATTTATGATTTTCCTTTTTATCTGGGATGATTATCTCATTGGGATGACACGATATCCTCTTTACTTGCTCATAGGCGTGATCTACAAGATGCAGTCCTTTGCAAGATGGCTCTCTAAACGGTTAATCACTTCAATTCATTATGTCTAATCCCACAAGTTTCATAACTTAATGCATATATGGTTTGAAGTAGGACTAAGATGATTTATTAATTATTTAATTATTTTAGCAAATGACCAAATTCATTATTTGTTCTATAACTCAGTTTGTACATATTTTGTTTTGTTGATTAATAAATTTTAAATTTTTTTAAAAAAACTTAAATCCGAAATAAAGATGAAATTTCCGTTAGGAAAAGAGAAAAGAGGAAAGACTGTGGACTCAAAAAGACCAAACTAAAATGAAATGAGAACGTTGGTCACGTCGAGACCGTCAATCACGTCGAGGCCGTGAATCCAGCCGACCGGCTCGTTTCGTTTTCTACCATTTCTTTGTTAAAACAAAAAAAAAAGTAATTAAAAAATTGTGGCTAACGACTCTTTAAAAAAAAAAAAAAAACTGTCCTCATATTTCGTTTTTAGGTCCAACCATTTCTTCTTATATTATCCAATCCGACATCAGATCCAAAATCAACTTGATTAAATTCCTTATTGAATTATAGATAAGATCTTACATAGATAGAATCAACATACAAGTTGAGTTCCCCGAAGACATTTTAAAGTCGATAAAATTGTATACCGTAAGGTTTAACAGTTTTATTTTCTAAATTATATATATATATATATATTTTTTTGTCAATAATTAGATCGACAAGACCCGATCTATAGCCTAGCCCACACCCCAAAATCCTTTTTAATTCTACTAGTGCAGTGGGAAGGAATCAAACTCCGGTGCCTTGAGTCATTAGCTAGATCATCCTAACCACCTGACTGAGAATAACTCGGTATTTTCTAAATTATATTTGATTAATCGAATTATAATGATCTATTACGGTCCACATATAAAATAGCATACAAATAGCAAACGGCGACATATAAATAAGTTGGCTGGATGTAATTACATACCAATATAATGAAAGTCAAGAAAACAAAAACATGCATGGGTTGATACGTTAACGCGTAAGGAGTAGACAATGTTATAATTGCGAACATATAAAAGATTTAACAACGATATAGAAGACAAGAACATTGAATATCTTGTTTGGTACAATGATACAAAATACTATATGATAAGTTATATTCCAGCCCATTCATAGGAAACCAAGGTACAGAAAACATCAATACTCTAATGTAAGGTATATCAGAAAATGAACTAATAAGAAGTGCTGTTTTATTATGAGCCCAAGCACCAATTAAGCTAATTGGTGTAATCATTTTAATCATTTGTCATCAGTTACATGAAATAGATTGTACCTAATACTCCCGAAATTATTTAATTCTCAATTCTCCTAATTGAAAATATTACTCTTTTTAATCTATACTGTATAATAATACCAATTAGAAAAATATATATGGTCAAAAGAGATAAAAATATAAATATTATATTGAAAGTTGGAAACATCAAATAATTTGAAACAAAAAATTTCTCCAAAACATCATATAATTTGGAATAGATGGATACAAATTTTAATCATTGAAAAAAAATCAGTTCTTTTTCTTTTACCTTATTATAATTAAATCGACCATGTCCGAAGAAAAATCAGTTCAAACCATACGAATTCACATCAACTAAATAGGTTTTATGTATCAACTAGATGATCTCCCGTGCTATGCACGAGTTAGTTAATATTTGTTTGTTTTAATTATTTATTTTATGGTTTCATTTGTATGTATAAATTTATTAATTAATTAATTATATATTTGATATATTAAAAATAAATTTAGAGTGATCACCGGTGTTGTACACGAAATATATATTTTTATATCTATTTACTTAAGTTTTGATGCACTACAATTTTGCATATAAATTTTTTGACTCGTGTCATTTATGTTTTGATTCATGTTCGTTTATGTTTTAGACTAGTTTATAACTTTATTTTTAAACTCGTATTTATTTAGGGTTTTGAACATGTATTTATTAAGGTTTTAAGATCTATATTTAATTTTGCCGTGTCATACATTATCGAAAGAACACATATTTTTATGGAGGATTTTCAAAATACCCCTATTGACATGTATCATTTTCAAAACCTACCATTTTTTTTGAAAATTAGGAGAGAAAAATGGTCATGAGGGGTATGTATTGAAAAAAGGCATTTCTAAATAGGACTTTTTAGTAATTCCTCTATTTTTATTTATTAATATCATAAGTAATTTATCAAATATATATTAATATAAATATATATATATAGGATTTTAAACTCATATCCATTTAAGTTTGTACATCCATGTATATTTTTGTTTTATAGTATTGTTTTGACACATATTTTTATTTATTAATATTTTAATCAATTCAGCAAGTATATATTAATATAAATGTATGTATAATCATCTTATTAATATNTAATATGTATTTGTAGATTGACAAAACTGATATTTAATATGACTAATATAATTTTTATTTTGTGAAAACTTGAAAGTTGATATCATTAGTTATTTAGTTTTTATAAACGTTGATATTGTTAGTTATGTCGTTTTGTTATCTTATAATTAAAAAATATATTTATTTATATAATCTATATATAAGTTATGTTTTGTTAAAATCTGATTTATTTCCTGCATATTTATATTGAGATTATAGATTTTTCCATCTTTATGTCTTATATATATATATAAAATATACTTATTTTTTAATAATTAATACTTATAATCAAAAAATATATACATATTCTAATAGATATATTTACTAAAATTTTGATTGTATATAAAATTTATAAGATATACAATGTCCTTTATATATAACAAATATTATTATTTTCTAATAATTAATACTAACAATCAAAAAAAATATTTTTTAAAAAAAAATTATTACTTACGTATAAGATAAATATATTTAAGTCGTTTTTCAAATAATTCAGGGTAATCAACCAATTTTAATCCAAACACAGAATCTGGTAGAAGATCTGTTGGCTTAATTGTGGTTGTGTACATGAAAGAAACCTTGAAGTTATGAGTAAAAGTACGATAAGCTCGAGTTGTTGGAGAAACTTGTAGGTTTGTAATGATTTTAGTACTTTGTTCAAGAAGTTTTTTAAATTTAGAAATCAATTCATTCTTCTTCACATTACGGTGAATTTTATCACCATAATATATATATATATACATATATATCAATTAATTATAAAATAGTTTAAATTATTATAAAGGTATTCGCATAGATAAATTATTATTAACGTACCTTAAAATCATAAAAAACCATATCAATCGTTTGAACATGTACTTTAGTGTATATTTTCTAGAGTTTTAGAATTTTAACTTTTATCCTTCAGATTTTATTTGTTGGATTTCAATGAAAAACTTTCAGAGAAATACACGATGAAGAAAAACAAAAATCAAGAGAAAAAAAGAGTACAAAAATATTTGGTGTTGTTAAATTTGTCCTGAGATGTTTCCTATATAGACTTCAAAAAAAAATTTGTTCTATTAGAATTAAGAATATTATTTGTTTGACTTCTCCTAAATATAAGGTATTAGGATTTGGATTAGGAATATTTCAATAAAATACTTTTTCAGTTGTTTTCAATTGTGTTGAACAATAATATTTAAATTAAGGTTCTCATAAAAATACAAACAAAAATATTTTTTTAAACAAAAACAAACAAACTCATCTTAAGTTTCTTATCAAATTCCAAACAAAAGATTTATTTTTAAACCAAAGAAATCAAATCTTAATTGGTTAAAGATTTTTTTAACCAACAAAAATCAAATTTTTATTGGTTAGAGATTTCATTTTAAACCAACAAAAATAAAATCTACATCGTTTAAAGTTTTTTTTAACAAACGAAATTCAAATCTTAATTGGTAATAAATTCTTTTTTAAATTAACCAAAATCAACTTTTAATTGGTTGAAGTTTTCTCTTTAATTGTATGTTTTTATTGAAATCCATTAAAAATAGTTCTTTTTTAAAAATAATCTTATCTAAACAATAAGATAAATTAATTACTAAACAAATTAACCAATCAAAACAAACTCAGAGACTTTAAATCTAACTATTGAATTAAATATAAGGTATTTGGTTAATTATTGAATTAATGTTATTATCGTAACTAACAAACAAAATCTGTTTAATTAACGATCTTATCATAATCTTAACTAACTTATTTGTTATAATAACTATAACTAACAAAATCAAATTAAGGTTTAAAAAACCAATCAAATTAGGGTTCAAAAAAACTGACCAAATCATAACAAAATCTCTATTAACAAAAAAAAAATATTTCTACAAAAAGATAAGGATAAAACCATGTGACAAATTATCTAAACAAATGTTACTCAGAAAAATTAATTAGTTAAAATAATCGATCAATCAAAACAAAACTAAAATTTAGAATTTCTATTATTTTATTATAAAGATACGGAAAATTCTATTGTTACGGTTTTATTATAATAGAGATATAAGTTAAAAAAAGTTTTATATTAAAATTAAGACAAGTTAATAATATTATGTAGATAAAGATATTAGTAAGAATTAGTTAAAGATACAAAAAATCTTATTGCGACAGTTTTATTATAATAGAGAAATCAATTAATTAGAAAATATTTTAAATTAATGTTTGGTTTGGGGAGTGCAGCGAAGAGAGAGAAAAGAGATTCTTGCAGACGGTGATTGTTAAAAGCTTGGGGACCGGCTGCGAGTGGAGGCTCTTGCAGCTCCGATCTTGTTGTCGCTGGTTTCCCTCTGTCCTTTGGTTCTTTTATGCTTGTTTGTGTGGTAGGGTGAGGTTCATATCCAGATCTATAGCGGTGGTGAGTATGTTTCTGGTAGATCTGGTGTTGTCTTCACCTTTAGCTTTTGTTTCCCTTGGTTTATGTTGGTGGGTTTGCCTCTCCTTTCTGTAGAATGGCTCGATTTAGTGTAGATCCGGATTTTTTCAGATCTGAAATCTCTTTTCATAGATTTAAGATTTTTGATTCATCTTTTGGCTTTGGCTTCGGAGATGTGATCATTGCTGGTCTCGTAGACTAGTACTCTCTTTTTCCTCTCTTTTAGGATTAGATAAAGTTAGTAGTTGTTCTTTTGGTTTGGGAAAAAGACTTTGTCCTGTTTTTCTTTCAGATCTGTTTGTTGGATCTTTCTCCTTGGCCTTCAACCGGTCGACCTGCAGCCTTCTGCAATGGTGGTTGGTGTAGCGGTTAGGCGACTTCACCATTTCCTCTTACCAGAAATCAAGACCAGATCTAGATCGAGATGTGATTAGTTATGCTTCCCTCAATCGAACTCTGCTAAAAGTGTTTTAGTGTATCGGTGTCGACATTTGTTGGTGGTTCCAAAGCCTCATTATCGAGGTTTCATCAAGCCAGAGTAAGAAAGCATTGGTTTATTTTTAGAAGTCTACTAAATCTTATGTGAGGACATGAAGAATGGAGTTTTGGTGTTTGGTGTTTGCCTTGTCATGTTATTCTGTTCTTAGGAGAAGTTTTCAATTCGCAATCTTTGAGTTTCTCATGGCATTGTTGGGGCTCTAGTTTTCCCTAGTTGGGGCTTAGCTCGTCCGTTGGTTGGACCTTAGTTTCTGGGGACGTTAATGTTGTTTGCCAGCTTTAGTCTTGTTTAGTCTCTGGTAACATTTCAGTCGTAAGATAGATTTATAAAATCTGATGTAACTATAAGGTTGGGATGTTTCCCACCTCCTTTCTACTTTATAAAAGACGAAAAAGAATATTTAAATTTATTATAAAGTATTCACATGAATAAATTATTAATAATGCCTTAAAATCACAAAGAATCATATCAATCGTTTGACCATGTTCTTTGGTATATACCTTCTAGAGGTTTAGAGTTTTGACTTTAACCCTCCAAGTTTCTTTGCTAGGTTTCAAGGAAAACATTTCAGAGAAAGACATGATGAAGAAGCAATAATCGAGAGAAAAAGGGTGTCAATTTTGCTGGTATTATTAAATTTGTCTCGTGATGTCTCTTATATAGACTTCGATTAAATTTATATTCTGTTAGGATTAGAAATATCTTTTGTTTGATTGTCCCTAGATATAAAGTATTTAGTTAACTATTGAGTTAATGTTCGTATCATAATTTAACAAACAAACAAAATCGGTTTAATTAAAGATCTTATCATAATCTTAACAAATTTATTTTCTTGTAAAAATTTAGAAAAAAATGGCTGATTTAAAATTCAACTAATCAAATCAAATTAATAAAAATTTATTGCCAAAAAAGATAAAGATACAGTTGAATCATGTGACAAATTATCTAAATAAATTTTATTCAGAAAAATTAATTATCTAATACAAATAGACCAATCATAGATTTTAAATATCTATTATATTATTATAAATTATACAGATAATTTAACGCACGCATATTAGCAACTTTGTTTCTCAAAATGACGGGACCACGACTAATGGGCTTTGGCCCATTCTAATATAATTTGAACCCAAATCGATTTTTTCCTTTTTGTTTGAGGAAATATCATTTTTCGAAAAATGTGCATTTTGGATAATTTTGAAGTTAGACAGGGGTATTAATATAAATCCATCATGTCCCTTTGTTTTTAGGTCTTGTTCGCCGAACGAGTCGAGTAATCGGCATTTGGTTAGGGTTTTAGCCTTCAAGCTTAAACCTTTTTATTCCTAGTCATCCGAATAAGATCAATTTGCCGATTGGTGGTTTAAATTCAATCTATGGCGATGGCTATGAGACTTCCGGCGATAGCGAGAGCTGCCACCACCGATGCAGCTGCGACTTCCAGTGGTTTGAGACGTCTTTTCTGTTCAAATGCTTCGAGATTTTCTTTCCTTTCTCCACAAACTGACGCTGCAGCTTGTCCGGCTCGTCCTCAGGCGGAACCTAGCACCAATCTCTTTGTCTCCGGTAATACGCTTCTTTTTATCTCTTATCTCTTTTCTGGGTGTTTGGAATTCATATTCATTCGTAGCCATGAAATATTGGAAATTCGTGTTTGTATTGAGGAAAACACTTATAACTCTTATATACATGTTGTTGTTACGTCTGATTTCTATCTATGTATGGATCCAAGCTTTATTCTGATTCTGTTTATCAGTATCCTCAAATGTGTTTTTGTTAATTTAATGTTGTTCTGTGAAGATAAAATTCCCTTATCGACCTTTGGTGTTTAAAGGCATTCACTTTGCTTCGTTTCTAGATATAAAGCATCCTTCTTGACTTAATCCGGATTGTTTATATAAGCTGTATCATCATCTGCGATCTGATTATTTTCAGGGCTTAGTAAGCGAACCACTTCTGAAGGACTTCGAACAGCTTTTGCTCAGTTTGGAGACGTTGTTGATGGTATGTTGAACGCATTGTAATCTTTAGTCCTGAAGAAATCTAAGCGTAAATGCGTAATGATGACTTTATCTCAAATTGGTTGGTTTTATAGCTAAGGTTGTCACAGATAGAGTATCAGGATATTCCAAAGGGTTTGGATTTGTTAGATATGCCACCTTAGAAGATTCTGCAAAAGGAATAGCTGGAATGGATGGGAAGGTACTCTTCATTCTATTCTCCATTGCCAAAATTGAAATCTATTTACACTGACAAATACCTAATGGCTAATCTTCTATTCTCTGCAGTTTCTTGACGGTTGGGTCATATTCGCAGAGTATGCAAGACCGAGAGAGCAATCACAGTCATATCAACCTCAGAACAACATGTCTCGTCCTCCATATGGTAACCGCTAGAGACACAGCTTTGTCATATTCTTATGAATCTTTGTATTCGTATTTACACTTTCATTCTATGCTCAAACTGTTGTCAGTCAGTCGTCTACATGCCTTGTTAAGTTCAACTTCGAATTATTTTTCTGTAATAACCACAAACCGTTATTTACAAGACAAATTGCAATATGAACAACGTAGTGTCGATTTTCATAAAATATAATAGTCTTTAGCAATTAAGAGTTTCATATGATGGGCTTCAAAGACTAGATAAAATTTTCCTACGGCCCAAAAAATGCATCTATTGGGCTCACCCACTTATTTTGACATGGATAGTATTAGCCCTGGCCATTCAGTTGAGATCGGTTTTCTCGGTTTTTAGTTCAAAGTGGTAATCAATGGGTACGGACGAAAATTAAGTTTGGTTTGGTTTGGTTCATGTTACGGTTACAGTTATTTTGATTCTGGAAATGTGGCAAGCAATGTGTACCTATTGAAATTTGGTTAACCAAATTAGGCTTAAAATAATATCTTTTCAGTTTCAAATGATTACTTTTTAAAAAGTAATCAAAATACTCAAAAAAATAAACAAAAATATTTTCGTACTAACTAGTTTTTGTTCTATTTGGTAACTTTCAGTTTTTAGAGCCTAAACAAACCGAGAATTGAAGTTACCTAAAAATTAGAACTAAACAATTCTATTTAAGAACTAATACTAAATCAAACCGAACTGATAACTGAAGTTACTTAAAAATTTAGAATTTGATTTGGTTTGGTTTGATTTTTAATTCTGGTTTATGCCCAAAACTGTATAATACAAGGTCTCTTGTTACTGTCAATTTTTTAAAAAATCAACAATACCAAAAAAAATTAGTATCTAACTTTGCTATGTGATTAAAAAATGAAACAATTGAAAGGAAACAAAATTGAACTACCACAATCAGCTACTTTATTGGGGGGTCAAGTTAACCACACAATTAAAAATTTTATTAGTGAAACATTCTCCGTAACGAGAATGTACGCTACCATCACGGTTGACAAGCTCATATTATGATTCACAGCTTAGTTAATTTGGTACTAACATAATTTAATCTTAGACAGATTATATAATTATTTAGACAGCATCACAGAAGCTCCTTGTCCACATGCATGACCATGAACAATCCCATCTTTACGGTCTAAATATATTTGACCTCTTCTTTTTTTTGAGTGGACTTACTACTACTATTAGACTAAAGGCCACTTGCAACCAATGTAAAGAGAAGAAACGAAAACGTCTATTATTTTTTCACCATTTGTAATCACTTGCGAGGTTGAAAATATCAGATGAATGCGAATAATGAATGTCAAATTATGTTGAGAAATTCATAAAGAGACTCCTCCTCTCTTTTTTTTTTCCGCACGTGCTCATATATTCACCTAACTAAACAAAGCCACCCACCATCGCATGTTCAGATTTTTTTTTTTTTTTGGGTGTGTGTGTGTATCCCCTATTGTTTTATTTTTAATATCGGAAAAATAGAAACTATAGTTTTCGGAGTTTGGATGAAAATGCTGACTAAGATGCCAATAAGATACCTTCCAAGATTCTTGTAGTATAATTATCGGTTTATTAGCTTAATGTGGTATGATATCAGGTATTGTATTACATTTCTTAAAATAGAACACTTATAATTCCAAAAGTTAATAGACATTGCCAACAAAAGCTAGCATGAGAACATGAAAAACTCTAGAAAACAGTATTTATAGATTAAATTTACATGTTAATATATTATCTTGACAAAAAAAAAAAAAAGATTTTTTGTTTTGTTTTTTGAGGATACTCTTGAAATCAACCTTTCTTTTTCTTAAAAGAAACAAAAAATTCTCAAAAAGAAATAGAAAAAATAATTAAATATCAACGTTGTTATTTAAGAGAAAAGTGTATTAATTCTTTAATCCCGAAAATAAAAGTATTAATGAAATGCGACGAGTATAATAATATCATTTGGTGAAAAAGGAACGGAGAGGAGAAGAGAAGAGAAGCAGTGGAGAAAGCGCATGTGATAAAAAAAGTGCGACACTTTTTTGATATCTCCTCCTTCTCTTTTCTTCCGAGAGATTTCGCCGGCGATGGCCGTGGAATCCTTAGCTACGGAGATTGATACGGCCGTGCGTGTTGTCCACCTTGCTTCTTCTCTCTGTGTTAAAGTTCAAGAGAAGCTTCATCTTCCTTCTTCTACCAACGGTGCTCATGTTAAGTCTAAGGACGATGATTCTCCTGTCACCGTCGCAGGTTTTGCTCCATTTCTCTTATGTTTTTTTTTAAGGATTATACGTTTTATTTTGGGGTTTAGTTTTTTTGTTTCTCGTGATTTCGAATTGTTTGATTATTCTGTTTTATTGCAAATTTCGAGATCTGTTTGGCTTTGTGTTAGTGAATTTTTGACGAATTTTTGTGTTATTCGATTGTGTCAATGTTTGCAGAAGAATTTTAATTAAATTATTGGTGTTGTGAATTGAGCTACAAAAGTGTTGTTATTTAATTCGATCAAAGATGAAACACAACGTGTATAGAATCAACATTTCTTTTTCTTATCTTGAATTAATGTTGTTTAATGTTTAATCTTTAGAAATTTACATTTTAAGTGATTTTTAGGTCTTTGTTGGTTCACTTAAACAGATTTTGGTGTTCAAGCCATTGTGAGCTGGGTTTTAGCTGAAGTTTTTGGTGCTCAAAACCTATCGATTGTTGCTGAAGAGGATACCGAGGCTCTCTCAGAGGCTGATTCAATGGGTCTCTTGGGAGCTGTTTCAAATGCGGTGAATGAAGCATTGTCTGAAGCTCCCAAATACGGGCTTCCGAAGCCAGATAAACCATTGGAAGCCACTGAAATTTTAAAGGCTATTGGTAGATGTAATTCTGTTGGAGGTCCCAAGGGAAGGCACTGGGTTCTTGATCCTGTGGATGGAACATTAGGATTTGTTCGTGGGGATCAGTATGCTGTTGCTTTGGCTTTGATAGAGAACGGTAAAGTTCTGTTGGGTGTACTAGGATGTCCTAACTATCCGGTTAAGAAGGAATGCTTAAGTAATGGTTGCAACCAAACCTTGAAGACGAAAGCTGTAGCTGGGTCAGTATCGAAAGGATGTATCATGTATGCAACGAGAGGAAGTGGTCAAGCGTGGATGCAACCTTTACTTGCTGGAGGATTCCCTGAATCTTCAACACCACTCAAGGTTTCCTCAGTTGATGATCCAGTTTTAGCTACAGTTTGTGAACCAGTAGAGAGAGCAAACTCAAATCACTTATTCACTGCAGGACTTGCCAATAGCATGGGAGTTAGGTAACTAATGTTTGTTTATCTATCATTGCAAAAAGTCACTAATTACTATAACAGCCAATATCACTTGCAGAAAACAGCCCATGCGAGTGTATAGCATGGTGAAATATGCAGCGATTGCACGTGGAGACGCTGAAGTGTTTATGAAGTTTGCACAGTCAAATTACAAAGAGAAGATATGGGACCACGCTGCTGGGGTTGTCATTGTGGAAGAAGCTGGTGGTGTGGTGACTGATGCAGGTGGTAAAAACTTAGACTTCTCGAAAGGAGTATACTTGGAAGGTCTTGACAGAGGAATCATTGCTTGTTCTGGTCGAGCTTTACATGAGAAGATTATAGGTGCTGTTTATGCTAGTTGGGAATCTTCCAGTCTCTGAAAAAAGCTTATCCACTATCCTGAGCCGACTTTGGTGCAGCATCATCAAGCCGATGTTCTAATCAAAGGTAACAGTATGAAACAAATTGTTTATCATTCTTTAAGATTTCTCATTATATTTCCTTTGGTTTGTACAGTACTGCATAAGCTCAGACCAATCCTGTTTTTCAGTTTACAGAATGCAGAAACCAAAATGGGAGTTCGGTTTTGTAGATAAGATAACTTTAATGTGAAAGATTTTCTATAGAAATATTCGGTTTATGATCGGTTTATCTTTCCGGTTTAGGGGGGACAAGGGCCATTGAGATGAATGGGAGTGGTGGAGAAGTAAATATAGTAAAGGAAGCAGCGATAAAAGTAAGAATTTATTTGGGTATAATTCTAAGAGTAATAAAGCTGCTGCATTCTCGTACATTAGTCGATCATCTAATTTTATTTTTATACATTCGTCCTGTACTTTTGTGTCCCCTTCAAAACGGATATTATGATTTATGCATTAATGTCGTTTTAAAAAAAGACAAAAATTTACTCTCTATTTGAGGTCCTCACTAAAATAATTTTTTATTATACTTGGATAGATTTCATTCGTATTACTTCTTTACTTACCTCCAAAAGGAATTAGAAGGTCCGTAGCAGCTGTTTTTCGGGCGTTTTCTAGGATCCACCAAATTCCAACTTCGTTTATCAGAGGCTGTTTCTATTGGGCCAACCATAATGTGTTTAGATCGTTTTGAATATACCCATGAATTTTTCAGTTGGTTTTCCTTTTTTTGTTTGACGTCAATTGACTCAACTTTGATCTTTTCCTATCATATTTTATTAGCATGAAAATCATGAAATCAGACCGAATTATAATGGCCTGAACTTGGTTTAGCCGACATGATTGGTACCCTAATCAAATTAGCTTAGTAAGTTAGTTTTATGTGTTAGTCTAAAGGTCAAAAAGTAAAGTTGGATTCTGCCGACATTCTCTTGGATTTGGTCTATTTGTAAGATTGTTCTTTTTAATTCTATCAAGTTCCAACCTTTTATATAGAAAACACACTTATTGAAGAATCTATGATTATCAATCTTTGTAAATACAAAATTACTTATAATTCATTTGCTCATAGCGAGAGACCCAAAGTGTCAATAATGATGCATGGATAGCTGATAACCATCTCTTTCGTATGAGTTCAATTCTTTTTTTTAATTCTTTTTTTTTTATTTAATCGGTAAATTTTATTATTTATCTGCAACCATTCAAGTAGAATGTTGTTTCCAGAGGAAGAATCGAATGAAACTTAAAATAACTAAACTGACATTTAAGTCTAACAAAGTCGTCAAAGAAAGGTGAGAATGCCGGCGAATCACATGGAGATGCTATTACAATATGTTCGCTACTTCAACATCCAACACCTAGATGGAGATAAGGAATGATATCACCCACAGTAGAGCTTCAAATTTTGTAGGACGTGGTAAGAGACTTCTTCTTACTCCTCTGGCTCGCATGCATGTTTCTCCCACCAAATCTAGGAAGCTGATCCACCCTAAGCCAGAAATTAACTCTGACTCTCTTCATGATCCATCTATGAAGCATTGATATCCTGTAAAACTTGGATTAGAAATAGTCGATCTAGCCACTTATATACGACCGTATATGTGTGGAGACATTAGAAGTTTGAGAAACATCCGATATGATCTCTTATTGACTTTGAACCATTCCAATGCTTCTGCATCTGCATGTTGAATTAGTTATCTCTGGTCTCTATCCAAATTTGAGAAAATCTCACCAATACTCGCCTTCCAAAGATCCCTCCCCAAACCGTGCTTGCATTTTTCATTGCACACAACTTTCTCGATTCAATAGAAGTCCAACCAAAGAGGTGAATAAGGTCCCAAATAACGAGAGATATTTAAAAATAATGTCAGATTTCGAGTCATACTTCTTCTAGGCTTAAGGGGCGGTCAATGGTAAAAAAAATGAACATGCTTTATTGGAGAGAGACCCGCTTAGTCAATTCCAATCAGAGTGGATTGGGCAAGAGATATTACTACCAAAATAGCATTGTACATCCAGAATAGTCCTAAGAAGACATGATCCCAAGCAGATACTTGACATGTTCCTCCTCTTCCCGGCCCATCACAAGGAAAATGAAATCCTTCTTTTATAGCGGTATCACCACCAAAGACAACAATCCCAATCTCATCTCCTCATTGCTAATATTGATGGGACTCTTTCCTAACCAACTAATCTTCTTACCTCCGATACCAAATAATCCATGGAAAGCTTCTTTTGTCCACACACTTCGGAATACGCCCACATAAGTAATCTAAATCATACCAAATAAAATTTTCTCGAAAACTATGTGGTGGTGATGGTATGTCGGATAAGGCCCATTGAATGGCTATGGGCACTCAAAAAGGACATGGTTTATTGACTCTCCATTAGAATCACACCTGCTACATAGAGTCGTTGTTATTCCACAAGTTCTTAATTTAACTACTATACATCCATAAAATGTCAGCCAAATAAATTGTTTTATCTTTGAAGGACACTTCAATTTTCAAATTTGTGCGTCTAGAACCTGAAGATCTGGCCCATAATTTCTCATGTTTATCCTTGAGAGAGCATTCTCGGTCTAATATCCTGATTTTACTGTATATCTACATGTTCTTGTGAAATGTCAATCCTAGTAATCTTCCATTTCTCTTCATGGAATTGGGGTTCCTAAATGATAAGTGTGATTTTTAATGGTTTTAGAGTACTATTTTAGATTGTTTTTGTATCCGTTTAGCTAGATTCCCTTGCATTTAGGTCCATTTATGTTAGTTTTGCACTTTTTGCATTTGCATTTGGAGTTTTGGAGTTTTCCTAGGTAATGGAGCAAAAAAGAGCCTAAAATGGAGCTAAAGTATCGGAACAAGCTGCTAAGGAGAAGAAGTTGCTCAATACTCGGATCACAGCCTCGCGGTTCGCTAGCGAGGATCACTCGGTTCACTAAAAGAAAGAAGCCTTAGTCGCCCGCCTCAACCTATCCATCGCGAGGGAAGCTCAACCTGAACTACT
>OVBA01005615.1:0-19418 GCA_900406435.1 Lepidium aucheri
AAGTTCCATCATTATCAACCTTAGAGAAGCACCTTGAGGCGTGTATCACCGTCCCAGTGTGAGAATAAGCCTAAAGAAAACACGACTTACGCATAAAAATAAAATAAAATAAAGTACATAAAATCGAAAAAGAAAAAGAAAAAGGGTAAGAAAGCCCATCAAACTCTGAGCTACTCTGGGCTGCGACTCTTGCGATCTCCCGGAGTTCTACAAAGGTAGGGTAGGCGATGATTGAGAGTTGGCTCGTCCTCCTCATCTGATGCAGCAATGAGCCCATGTCTAGCACGATCAGGCCTCGCATCAGCTGCTCTCGTACTCGTCTCAGGTCTACTCCCCAAAAGCTCACCTAGGCAAGAAGGCACATTGGCACCTTGATCTTCCTCAGTGCATCCCGAAAGCACCTCATCATTGAGTGCTTCCTCACTTCTGTGTCATACACCCAATTTCCGTACTCCCTGTCAGTAAACTCATAAGAAAAAGGAGGGATATCATATTCTGCAGTGTACTCTAAATGATGTGCTCCATCGTATTCTTTGCAATGGCGTGTGTTGACTATGGCTGCTAAGGATCTCAAGGTGGCAAGTCAAGCACATATGTCGTACCTGTGAGAAGAAGTCCGATGAGTAGAGGCTCAATCTCATCAAGCTCTGGATGATTGAGATGTGGCTCGAACATCACATTGGAGCGACTAGTGACCAAAGTGATCTCTGGAGCAGGCAGCTTGCACCAACAAGGCTGCCAATCTCGAGCATAGTACTTCCACTTGGTCTTCTTTGTCAGATACGTGCAATTGGTAATAAACCTATCATCTATAAAGTTGATCCTATTGACTTTCGCTGTATTGCTAAGGTCCACACAGTGATACATGAAAATCAGAGTCAAGAGTACCTATCGTCTCTGTTAGTGGAGTAGTAGGCGATCCCCAGAAATGTCTCCCTATGAGCAGCTTGGTGAAGACATATCCCTAGTTGATCTTGACGTTTGGCTAATGCATAGGAGTAGCATAACCATAAAGAACAGGCACAACGGGAGCGATCACATAGTGAAAGAGCACAAGCTCTGGCTTTGTAACTGGTGGAGAGTCCTCTTTCCCAAACATAGTCGACCCCATGATCTTGGCTAACATCCGTATAGCAAGGTTCCTCATGTGAGTAGCTTTGATCCGCGTCCCTCATATCCACCACAGCCAAAATATGCCAAAGAACCGAATTAGGCGGGCTATTTGGTGAAGGTAAGCGGCCCTCAGCACGGTCGAGAAACCCGTAAGACTGTAGAGCTTCTCTATACTCATCTCGTACAGTGCACCACTCAAAATAAATGTAAGCGTGGCTGCATAGACCAGACCATGAGGATATGCGGTCTCGTACACTTCACAAGAGGCCAAGAACTGATGAGCAAGCTCTGGATACAACGGATAACTACAATGCACAAATATCCGAAAACCCAGTCTAGCATCTCATTCACATCATCTAAAAGCCCAAACTTCTATAGTATGTTGGTGCAAATAAACTTGGTTGGAACAATCTGGTTCCTGAAGAGCTGGTCATAGAAAATGCTATGAAAGTGCTGCCAACTGCATCTCTCGCTCGGTTCTTATACGCATCATTGGACTTGAGAAGCGATGGGTCCATAGCACGTCTCTCGTGGCTTAGACATTTCACTCCATCGGGGCAAGGCCATGGCTCATTTGACCTTGGTTCAATTGCAACTAAAGTTGGTCTAGAACCAAAGGAGGATTGAGCAGTCTCTTGCCTTTGTGAAGCATATCATCTAATCTTCTGATAGGGTATCTTTTCACATGTGCGACCCATTACCTTCAAAGAATAAACACAAGTAAAAAAGGCATGAATTTAATGATCAAGGCATGAAGGATCAAAATTTTTGATTACAATTCGAGATTGCTGTGTAATTAATCAATTGAAACAATCATCATCACATATAAACATCAAGCAATGCATCTAGTAGTTCAACCTAATCTCTATTTTAAATTAAAAATTCCAAAAGCTTCACTAAATTCTCCTTCAACCTAAAATTCAAAATATATGCAAAATTTCTATAAATTTGGGTTATCTAAACTCGAAATCATCATGGAACTTCAGAGTAGATCTTTTGTGCATAAATAATCAAGAGCAAATTGAAATTCATCAAAACCCACGAACATCCTTCAATTTCACGGAATGAAATGTGAAGACAGAGACTCATACCTTTGCATATCGAGATTAAAACCAGTATAATCAGAAAGAGGAGGAAATTTCCAATGGGATATGCTCTGGGATCGTCAAAAACCGTTAAGAATTGAGAAAG
This sequence comes from Lepidium aucheri, assembly GCA_900406435.1. Classification (NCBI taxonomy): domain Eukaryota; kingdom Viridiplantae; phylum Streptophyta; class Magnoliopsida; order Brassicales; family Brassicaceae; genus Lepidium; species Lepidium aucheri. Next base: position 2,305 of record OVBA01005615.1, read on the forward strand.
TTATGGAGGTTTGAAGTTTTGAGAGAAATCCTCTCTTAAATCGCCCAAGAGGGTTTGAAGTCTCAAAATCTAAAGGTTTTGATCCAAAAACTCCAGTTTTCTTTGTTTTGAAAGTGTTTTCGGTTCAATTTAATTGCATTGAACCAATTTTTGAAAACTAAAGACTTACCTAGCCCGTGGATTGATCGATCTTAGTAAGAATCGATCAATCAAAATTTCTTCTTTGCAATCCTGTCTCTCGGATCGATCGATTGGTTGTAGTGCGATCGGCCTGCAGGTCGCGCGCAAAGTGTTAATGGGAGCCAGACCAATCAGTCACATGTGCTGAGGTCGATCTGTAGATTGAAAGAATCTCTACATTTTCCTATGGATCGATCAATCGTCTATCTCAAAGTCCATCGTTGGATTGAGCACAATTCCAGTATTTTGGTATATTGACCGATCAAAGTATTGAGGTCGATGATCATATCTTGGGCATGCCTGAATTCTCTCGTAGATCAACTGATCTTTCGGAGGATCGATTGATCTTAGTAAGCCGAACGAGATTTCTTACCTGAAACAAACAAAAACAAAACAAAAATAAACTCAAAACAGAAAAATGCAAAAACCATATGGTACCTACTAGTGGTTGCCTCCCACTCAGCGCTTGTTTAAAGTCTTTTAGCTTGACTAAAGTGCCCTCTTAGATGGCGAGTGGACTTTTAGGAGGAGTGTTCCTCCCTTAGTCGGATGACTTTCGTGATGAATTCCCTTAGATGAGGGTTGTTGGTTCGAAATTCGGTTTCTGTAGCATCCAGCAGCACTACAGTTCCATCCGGTTTCACCTCTTTCACATTAAAAGGTCCATGAGTTCCTGTTCCAATATTACCTACAAAAACTTTAAGACAACAGTTGTGCAACATAAACTAAGGATTCACATCAAGCTTATTGTCAAGGATATGTGGATCTGGAGGTTCTAAGTTTGGAGTATCATCATGATCCACTAGGTCCACTGTAAGCTCACTGTGAACACTGTCCTCTTTGTCTGATTCATACTCAAACGTTTCATCAAACATCGACGAAGTCCAATCCACTTCTTCTAATTCCGACACTATTTATACTCTCTTGGCTGTGGTGATCATCCCACAGAAACTATCAGTAGGAGTTCTGATGGGATAAGATACTCCTTTGTCAATGTTCTCTAAAACTACACTCTTGTTGGAGAAATCGATTTTGGCCCCAACAGTATTCAGAAAAGGCATTCCTAGAAGTATGGGAGCTGCACCACCTCGTGTAATCTCGACCATAGTGAAATCTGTTGGAACCTTACAGCTTTCAACGAAGTGGGAAGTCTGCTAGCCTTCCATGTGGGCACTTAGAAGAGGCATCTCCAAAAGAAATGGAGGAGTTATGATCCTGTATGAGTTTGATTTCTAGCTTCTTCATAGTCTCCAGTGAGACAACTTTTACACTTGCTCCATAATTGCAAAGTGCATCACTGAATATCAGCTTCACAAGAGCACAAGGGACTGTAAACTCACATTGATCTTACAGTTTAGTAAGCTGTCTTGGGAAAGGAATCGGTGGCTTGTATTTCTCAGAATCACCACTCTCAGTGGAAGTGTGCTTCCCTTCGTTGTCATCCAAATCGGCGTTAACCACATGGCAAGACTCCTTGGAATTCTTCTCAACCTTACTTGGAAGAGTTCTTTGAGGCCTTTTTATTGCCTCTGCAGTCCGAGCTACTTGAATATCTAGCTTCTTCAAGTGTGAAGACACTGAGTTGAACTTGGTGTTAAGATCATTGTACATGCCATCAACCTTAGCATTGAGCTCTCTAGTCGTCTTTTTTTGTCAAAAGACATGTTTTGACCATAGTTATTCTTATATGTGACCATTGATATATGAGCATATATCATTTTCGTCAGTTTTCTAGATAACTTCTGATTTTTGCAATGTTGTTTTTGGTTATGTTGAATAGTTGTGATATGTTTGTTATTTCTGTAGATGCACTTCGAACCAGTAAGAGAGAAATGTTGTGGCTACACGAGGTATGTATAGGTGTAATTATCTTGCAAAGTTGGAGTTTTGATTTAAGCAGATTGTGTTTTGTTGGAGTAATGATTGTAGGTATTGAAATTGGATCTTTATCACTCCATCGCTACTTACTGATTGATATCACTCATTCAATTCCTGGTTGAAGAATGCATTATTATGTTTTTTACTCTAGTCAATCTATTTTCTGAAGAAACCATTTCATTGAGTTGTTGTCTTTATCTTTGGTCAGGTCTAGTTTCGTGGGAATTTCTTATGCTCTTGCTTGTTTTACTGAATCATTGTGTTCATTGAAAACCATTTATAAAGACGCATTCTGATTTTACGATTCTCATTATTGAAGTTATTGAATTTGGCTAGAGTTAGTGATCAATTACTGCTCTTGAGAGCTACAATCATTCTTGATCTCGGTTCTGTCTAATGACTATTAAAACTCATATTTTATTCTCTTAACTTCCTTTAATTGATATTTTTTAAGTAATGTTAGATAGCTGTGCAACATTTATGGTTATGGTGGCGTTGACGACATTATTTAAATTGTTTTGCTTTGCAATTTTTCACTCTGAGCTCATTGTTCTGTTTTGGGTTTTCTTAGCTGTTTTCTTATTTCATAGATAGATGTGTGGATATTGAAGGTTAGTATTTGTTTTGTTTTGGTCTAAGTATGTCTATCTCCTCTCACGCTCTCTGTAAGTATGTCTGTTTGGTTTAGTGTTTTTTTTCTTTGAACTGTTGTGCAACTAGGACTGATTGAATCTGAAATTCAGTCACATTTGTACTCATGTTGCTTCAACTTTGCAGGTTTCAGGATCAAGATCTATCTTGAAATTCAGTCACATTTGTTATAAGATATAGTTGAAAAATGTTTTATTTGGACGACATGTTCACATCATGTCAGAAAACCACATGATTAAGTTTTGAAACTTGGAGAGGAAGCCTTGAAAATATTAACAAACTTATCAAGAGAAGAAAAAAAAATATTTTTTTTGTGATAAGGAAACGTGAGAGGAGATTTAGGGCAAGGATGTTTGTCTATTGTACCTATATAAGAGAAGTTTAGTTGTAAACCTAATTCTCTAATAACTTATGCCGTAAATTTTAGAGGGATTAGTGAATTGAACCTTAGGTTATCGGTTATGTTTGAAAAAGATTTAGATTGGTTTTTCGAGTAGAGTAATTTCCAACAAGGAATAGATCTTTTGTAAAAAAAAGTATTTGCTTAATACACCGTAATTCAAAGTGATTTCAGTTTGTTGATTTGTGAATTGTCTGCACTTACAATTGGTATCAGAGCGGGTTGCCACATAACATTTGTTATTGTTTACAGGTGTTAGATCTTGAGGAAGAGATGGACAATTCGCAGCAACTGTTGGTAGTCGTTGCAAAAACATTGAAATTGGATCCGGACAATTATGAACATTGGAAAGTCCATATGGCTCAGCATATTCAGGGAATTGAATCTGATGCATGGCTTGCGGTTGAAGAAGATTGGGAACATCCGGTTGTAAAAGATGCGAGTGGTGCTCTTGTTCCAAAACCAAGGAAACAGTGGACTGCTGAAACAAAATCAGATGCTAAATGGAATTCAAAAGCATTATCAACAATCTTCAACTCACTTCACAACAATCAGTTCAAAAGAGTACAAGGCTATAAGAGCGCAAAAGAGGCATTGGATATTCTTAAAGTAGGCTTTGAGGGTACTAGTAGTGTGAAAAGAACTCGGATTGACATCTTGGCCTCACAATTCGAGAATCTGACGATGGGTGAAGATGAGGCGATTGAAGAATTCAGTAGTAAGCTGTCAGCTCTAGCACACAAAGCACTGATGTTGGGTAAAACGTACAAGGACAAGAAGCTGGTAAAAAGGTTCTTAAGATGTCTTCCAACTAAATTCCATGGTCATCGATCAGCTCTATAAGTGTCTCAGAACTCTGACACAATGAGATATGATCAGTTTGTTGGTATGATGCAAGCGTATAAGCTTCAAATCACATCGAAAGAAGAGATAACCAAAGGTAAGAGTATTGTTCTTGTATCTGAAAAAAGCGCATGAAAAGGAGTCAGTTAAAAATCTTGACGAGCAAGTTGGATTATGAAAAAGTTTATGCAGAAGTAGAAAGAGAAAAAAGGAAGGAATATTAGACGCCTGCTAAACCAGTAGTTAATAGAGACAACTACAAAGCTGACAAGCCGTGTCTTGAATGTCAATGTTATGGACACTTTAAATCTGCATGTCCATCAGCCTAGAGGAAGATGACTATACAATGTTACGAGTGTAAGGGATATGGACATACCAATAATAAATGTCTATCCAAATTGAGTGGAAAATCAGCAATCACAACTCTGAGTGATACTGATAGTGATAGTGATGAGGATGATAACATTCTGAACACATTTGTAGCTCATCTTGGCATCATGGAAATGAATGACAATGAGGAAGAAGATGAACACGCTGACCTTGTTCCTGAAAATCAGAAGACTGATAAGAATCAGATTCCTACCACCCACCTTGGTGCTGATGTAGACGAGTCAGAATCTGACGATGATCTTGATATGACTCTAGAAGATCAGATGGAAATGTTGGTGACTTCTTGGGTTAAAATTCAAGATGAAAATATATCTCTGATGGTAGAAACACAGGTCGCTGTAGTAAAGCTGCAACATGCTGAGAATGAACTCAAAGACGTCAAACCTAAGAATGCTAATCTGGAAAGCAGATTGTTTGAGCATATGAAGCATATCAAAATATTGTCTAAAGGAACAAAGAATTTAGACTATCTATTGACTGTTGAATGATAGCTAATGCAAGTTCTAGTTTGGGTTATAAGGGGAAAGAATCCGCAGAGATGAAGTTTGTAAAGGCTACTGTTGCATAAGAAAATGTAGATCAGTTCAAACCTTTGTAGCAAAAAGGTAGAAAACGGCATCAACATCAACAACAGCGAGCTGGTCTAGGATGGAAATCTGAGAAGACTCAGTACTATGGATAGCATTAGGGTCATCTAGTTGAGTGTTGGTATTGTGGCAAAGAAGGGCATAAGAGATATCAGTGTTACAAGCTTCAATCTAGGTTTCGGCAAATTGGGAGACAACAAAAGTTTACCATCAACAGTAAAAACCGAAACCAAATTTTGATTCTCGAAGTGATGAAGGTATGTTCCTTGGTTACTCAGGTTCAAGTACAACATTTAGAGTGTATAATCGTCAAACTTTGACAGTTCAAGAGACTGTGAACGTGATCTTTGATGATGCTTCCATGTTTCGGCTGACACTTCAGGAAACCTAATGAAAATGATGAGCCTCAACAGGCTTTAGACTCTAGTTCAGATGTTTGATCTACAAAATAGGTTGATGTTCCTCCTCAAGTATATCAGAATCACTCCTCTAAAGATGTTATAAGAGAGACTCAAGTGGGAAGAGTTATTCGAGGAAAGCAAATTGATTTCAAACAGCTTGCTAGGAATGCAGCGTTCACTGCTTTCATGGCATAGAAGCAAGAAGTTGCTGAATCGATTATGTATGCTTGTCTTGTGTCTAAAATCAAACCCAAGACATATAAGGAAGCTCTACTAGACAAATTTTGGATTGCATCGATGCAAGAGGAGTTGTCAAATTTTGCATGGTCAAATGTGTAGGTTCTTGTTTGTCGGCCTGAAGATATCAATGTTGTAGGCACAAAATGGATATTCAAGAGCAAAATTGACAAGGATGGAAACATTGTTAGGAACAAGTCTTGACTGGTTGCTCAAGGTTACTCACATGTTGAAGGTGTTGATTTTGAAGAAATGTTTGCACCAGTAGCTCGTTTTGAGTCTATCAGATTTTTGTTTGGAATGACTTGCAAGATGTTTTTCAAACTGTATGAGATGGATGTTAAGAGTTCTTTTCTGAATGGATTTATTAAAGAAGAAGTGTATGTTGAACAACCCAAAGGGTTGGAAGATTCAAAACATCTTGATTATGTTTAAGAGCTCAACAAGGCTCTGTATGGACTCAGATAGGCATCCAAAGCTTGGTATGAGCGTCTAGCCATGTTTCTGGTTGAGAGTGGGTATACACGTGAAGTGTGGAAAAAACATTGTTTACTCTGAAAAATGTCGATGGATTTATAGTGGTACATATCTATGTTGACGACATAATATTTGGATCAACAAATCAGAACTTGGTGAACAAGTTTGTTGAAGTCACGGCCAAAGAATTTGTGATGAGTATGAATGGTGAACTCACTTATTTTTTGGGCTTGCAAGTAAAATAAACAATTGATGGGATTTTTGTGAGTCAAAGCACGTATGCAAAGAATCTGATTCAAAAGTTTGGAATGGAAACCAACAAGGCAGCAAAGATTCTATGGGGACAAACAAAAAAAATTTCCAAAGATGAATGAGGGAAAAATGTAGAGGCTACATCATACATAAGTCTGAACAGAAGGTTACTTTACTTGACATCAAGTCATCGAGACATTTGTTTCTCAGTAGAAATTTGTGCAAGATTTTAGGCAAATCCTAAAGAGAGTCATCTCCAAGAAGCTAACCATATTCTGAAATATGTGAGTGGAACTCAACATTTTGGGATTTTCTACAGTAAGGGTAGGTACAACGGCAAGTCTAACAGAGTATTGCGACGTAGATTGGGCATGATATGTTAATGATCGAAAAAGCACAAGTGGTGGATGTTTCTTCATGGGGAACAATCTGATTTCCTGGTTCAACAAGAAACAGAACTGTGTTTTATTATCAACAGCTAAAGCATAGTACATTGCATTAGGAAGTTGTTGCACTCAACTTCTATGGATGAAGCAAATATCTGCTGACTATGTTAAGACTTGTGAACCCTTGCTTGTTTACTGTGATAATCAAAGTGCCATTAGCGTCGCTAAGAATCCTGTTCAACATTCTCAAACTAAGCATATTGATACTCAACATCATTTTATTCGAGAACTTGTTGAGGGAAAACTGGTTCTAATTGATCATGTGAACACTAAATATCAACTGGCTCATTTGTTTACTAAACCTTTTTCTTTTAACCGTTTTGTGGAATTGAGAACTACGATTGGAATTTGTGAGTACTAAACGATGTTTTTGAGGTTTTGTTGAGCTGATTTGAGACATGAGCTTGTTTCTGGAAAAGGATGACACATACTTGAAAAAGACGGACAAATATCAATTTTGATTGAACGAGTGGAAAATAGATGTCTATCATACCGTCAGAAGCTGATCGTTGAACAGAAATATTAAATGTCAGGAGAAGGAGGTCAAAAAGATAAGGAGAGCAACTGTATCAGCTGGCTGAGTATTCAAGTGCTGCCCCTGATACAGTATTGTGTCATAAAATAGACCAGTGATATTTATGAGAACATGAAGTTGAGAACTCAAGTGATACTCGTGTTCCCTTCATGTGCAGTCAAGTGTGTGTTCAAAGTAAAAAAAAGGAAAAGTATACCAAAATAGGTTGATTTTGTCGATACACAAAATGTTATGACTCTCCAAAGAAAATTTCAGCTGCCTGATATGTTTGATATTCTAAATGCCTTGAAAAATGCTTGTGATGAAGGTATGACAGTGTGAAAGTCTAGCCACCAAAATCTTGATTCTGATCATACGTCTCAAAGAGTAGAGTTTGATAAGGATAATCAGACTAAATGCAAGGTATTCTCGTGTCTTAAATTGAATTTGTAAAGAGTTAAACTGGAGTTGTTCACATGGTTGTTATAATACTGGGTCACTCAGGATTTTGTTAAATGATTAGATATCAGTTGAAGAACGAAATTATGTTAAACTCAGTTGTGATAGAATTGGCATTTGATTGTTTTGATTCTTGATTGGGCTTAAGTACCTTGGTACACTAATTGGTCAATTCTAGCTATTAGATAGAAACTTTTTTGTTTTTGTCTTGATGTGTACTCAAGGAGGGGAAGATGAGAGATTGGAAGAAGATAGTTTTACTCTAGATGGTTCCAGATGTCTGATTATGGGGGAGAGAAATTCAAGGGGGAGCATTACAACGAGAACATCGTGCACATCGGGAACCTGATTTAGAACATGAACGTGATTGTTGAAGATGCAAAACATGAACGAGAACCTGTTTGCTGAAGATGCACTTCAAGCCAAAAAGGGGGAGATTGAAGATGTTTTATTTGGACGACATGTTGACATCATGTGAGGATTAATGAAGAACACATGATTGAGTTTTGAAACTTGGAGAGGAAGCCTTGAATATGTTGTTAGAGAATTGTTAGATATTCAAATTAGAGATAAGAAGGAATATAAACAAACTTATGAAGAGAAGAAAAAGTAAAATATCTTATTTGTGATAAGGAAACATGAGAGTAGATTTAGGGCAATAAGATTTGTCTCTTGTGCTGTATAAGAAAAGGTTAATTGTAAACCTAATTCTCAAAGAACTTAGGTCGTAAGTTTTAGAGAGATTAGTAAATTGAGCGTTATATTATAGGGTAGGTTTGAAATAGATTTAGGTTGGTTTCTTGATTAGAGTAATTTTCAACAAAGAATAAATCTTTTGTAAGAAAAGAGTATTTGCTTAATAAATTATATTTCAAAATGATTTCAGTTTGATGATTTGTTGCACTTACAATAATGACAAAAAAATGTTGTAAAGATCCATCATTTTGATTACCTCATTACTTGTACTGAGTGGATTATCTCTTTACTTGTACGGTTAATACCAATTTGCTTATCAGATTCATAAGAAAAGATAAGTACATTATCAGATAATTTATTATCTTTTACACGTCAATGCGTATTCACCATGCACATAAAGATTATAATATAATAATTTTCAGTCTTTAAAACAATGTAGAGTAATATGAATGTGTGTATAGTCCAATATCACATTTTTTTTTGGCAAAAGAGAGCTTAAACGAAACCAGAAAGACTACAAAAGAGACATTGAAGAAAGTTACTTAGTTAACTTATACAAGTCTATTTAGTCTTCCAAGTACATGTTATAGACTTCATGTATATTTGGAGTAGACATTTTTTGTCTCACTTAAATATTATTAAGAGGGTAAACATGAGGTTTGAAAGCCTCAATCTTTTACAAAAGACACAAAGGGAGATGATCTCCTCTACTTGTGAAAAATGATACCAAAAGAAGCAAAATAAAATTGAAACATACGGAATGTGAAATACATGTTCACAAACCAAAACCAAAAGCAAGCTTATTAAAAACAGAGAGACATAAGATAGAAAGATAGAGACTAGGCATGGCCCTTAGGACTTAGTCGACGTGTGATTTGTTTTCCTCCTTAGGATGAGTGCAGTTCGGCTCTAGAGGCTTGCAGTCCTTATCAATTGGGACACCTAGAGGAATCTCTTGTGCGACTTGTAGGTTAGGTAGAGTCTCTTGTGTTGCATGCAGCAGTGGATCCGGTGTTATATCCGGGATAGAGAGTCCGGCGAAAAAAACATAAGTCGTCCGTATCAAGTAATACGTGAATTTCTCAGGAGAGATCCAGGTCTTGATTTTCATTAGACACATCATCCATGAAAGTGTCGGTAGGATTGTTAAGAACATCATCAATCGTGACCTTCGTGCTAGGAGAGCTGGAGTCAAGGTCTAAGAACCCTCCAGTAAATGGAGAAGGTGGTTGAGAGATGATCGAATCTGAAGAAGTGGTCCAACTGTCCGTAGGGTCTACCATTTCCAGAGATTAAAACTAGTTCTGGGGTTGATTTTGAGGACCGTAGTAGTAATCCAGTGGCGAGTTAATGTGCGTACAGTGTGTGGTAGGGTGAGTGATCCTTTGACAGTTGAGGCATAGTTTTGTGACCCACTCATAGTAGTATTCGATTCTGAAGAGGTCACCGTTTCGATAGTAGACTGCTCTGTAGAAGCGCAGTCTCTCACCCGTGTAGAAACTAACCTTTGCCCTAGCAACAAAAGGCCTTGTTACTGCAGAGGTGTCCATATCTACATCGATAATGTCACCCACCAGGGAAGCTAAAGTCCTAACTACCTCTTTAGATGCGTATTGTACAGGTAGGTACCTTATCTGAATCCACAGATGAACCCTATTAAGTGGACAGAGTGTTTGATTGTTGACCCATTTCTCTGCTGTCACAAGCCATCCGTTGTAGAGTAGAGGTTGCATGCGGTAAATTGCATTCATGTCGTCTTCTCGCTTGAAGAAGAACTGAGCAAAATCCTTGTCCAGCATACATCCCTTAACCACTCCGTGAAGACTCCAGTCTTTTGGCAGATCTTCGATCATGTCCGGGATGCTTTGCTCCTTTGGGTTGAGAGCTCTGATTAGAAGACTTCGCCTGTTCTTAAGCATACTGTCCTGATACGTATGAGAGGGAAGGTTAACTGCAGCATTGTTTCTGCCTAAGTCAAACTGGTTGAGGGCTTGCCAGAAGTTGCTATCTATAGAGATTTGGTAGTACTGTCACGGTTTGTGAGGAATTCCTTTTTATAGAGTGTATTAACAGTGTTGGACTTTCCATTTCCCCTTCCATAATCATTATCTTTTTTGAGAGAAGTAAAAAACCTTGCATGGGAGAAGTAAATTATTTAACTCAACTTAAGCAGGTAATAAAGTTTATCTTCCCAGGGAGTTAGCGTGCTTAAGAGAGCCGTTTTCTTCTGATAGTGCCACTTGGCAGTTCCTGAGTGGATCCTAATTAGTGAATTCGATTTTCTGTAATAAAAGGTTAAAAAAACATTTTGGAAAGGCCAAATGTCATCATTACCGTGTCAGTAGAAGGTAATCATTAGTAGTTAAGATTTACCAAAGCTTGGAAAAGACTTGCTTATCCTTCATCGATAAGGGATAGGAAGAAAAGCTTAGAGCTAAATTCCATAAGAGACATGATGATCAGAGAGGGATATACTGCAAGGAGGTCAGGGGTTTTGAATAAGGAAACTTATAGTATATGAACTCCGGGAAGGAGTGCAAAGATATGCGTATGGATTAGGTGGGTTCTGGAGTTGACTTAGTGTAGGAATGAGTAATGCTGATTGGGTCCTCAGGAGAGCCAAGTGTCGTGGCTTCCTCAGCTGAGGAAACCAGTTGTGGTTCATAAGGGGTCAGTGGGTTCCTGTACAAATGTAGTCATTATATCTTCCTTCGAGGACTACGCTATTTGCAATTATCGTTGCATTCTTGTTCTGACTAGGAGAGATATTATTGAAGTTGCATATCGTGAAACCTCTAGTCAGAGCCTTGATCTTGTTTAGCCATGCTCTATGTTTGGGCATTGTGATGGGGTGGAGACTGTCGCAAAAAGGGTTCTGTTGGTGATGTGTATGGTGACATTAGATATATGTAAATCCAGCAGGAATTGCAAGGTCCATATTAAGCTCAAGAAGGTAAGAGATAAAGGAGAAGTGGAGTCGTGAAGGACATGTCGAGCATGTAATATGGTTTGGCTGGTGTTTACCGTGGAGTATGATGGCTGCTCTGTTCAGCTGGTAATGGTTAGACAAGGCTACTTCCCAGTTGATCCAATGATCTATTTTTACTTCCCCCGTGTTGGCGTTAGGAGAGGTTTGTCTTCTTAAGAGATTAGCTCTGTTAATATTTTCCTTATAGAGCATAAACCATGACTCCGCTTCCTCTATGGTTTCGTGTGCTTTAAGTTACAGGTTTGGTTGACCATTTTGGATGACTATTTCATTTATGACCTTCCAAATCGTCCATAGAATCCATGGGAATCTGTTTTTCAATTCTTTGTGTGGCTGGTCCTGTCTAGTAGGGTCCAAAAGGAAAGCAAAATTTGCGAAGAGGGAAGTCGTGGAGAAGCCATGAGGTGCGAGGATAACATTGGACGGGGCCCAGAGTTGCCTAGCCATAGAGCATTGGAAGAGACAGTGGTTGATGGTTTCAGCTGTGATTCCACAGATGGGGCATTTATCCCGGTGTAGATTTTCCTTGTTTTTAGCCTTTCCTGTACAGCTAGAGCACCAGAAAGGTCTCTCCAGAGAAAAATTGATATTTTCTTTGGGATGGTTAGTTTCCATAGTCTGTTCTTCAGTTGATTCTCCAAAAGGTTGATTGTCTGGTCTGTTTGTAGGGTCTGCTGTTTGAGTTGGTAAAGGAGACAATAAACACTTCTTACAGAATATGTTCCTGACGGGGTGTAGCTACAGATCCAGGAGTCTTCAGAACCAGTGAAGGGAGGCATTGAGAGAATGTGATTGGCATCCGACTCCATGAAAGTTTATTTAACCTTAATGTGGTTCCAAGTTCCATTGTGGATTAGCTCTGAGACCTTGAGATTTATGTTGAACCTAGGCTCTTAATTATGGGAAGTCTGGGTTGTCCATCAAACACTCATTTATTTGACCACACAAAGGTGTCCTGGCCATTCCCTATTTGTCTTAGTAATCCTTTAAGCAGGAGTTCCTTCCCATAGCAAATACTTGTCCAAGCATATGATCGTTTAGGAGTATGATCAGTTGATAGGAAGTATTTTTTGTGAAAGTATTTGGCTTTATACATTCTTCCCATTAGCGATTCTGGTTGTGAAAGAAATCTCCAAGCTTGTTTAGTGAGTAAGGCTTGATAAAAGTATTCCACTTCTCTGAAGTCTAACCCTCCATTTTTCTTGTATCTGCACATTTTCTTCCACAATACCCAAGGTATCTTTTTCCTGTCTTTGTTTGTATTCCACCAGTATTGAGTGACTGCACTTATGATCTTTTGGCATATGAATTTGGGAAGTTTGAAACTGGACATTGCGTAGACAAGAAATGCCATTACAACAGACTTAATAATGATCTCATTCCCTCCTAAAGATAAGGTTTTGGAGAACCAGTTGTCCATGCTAGAGTCTGGTTTCTCTGATATGTATCTAACAATCTGCTTCTTTGAGGCTCGAAAGCACTCTGGGAGTCCAAGGTTTTTCCCAGTACCATGGTCCTGGTTGATGTGGAATATTTTTTTGATTTCCTTTTTCTTTTCTGCTCTGACATGTTTCCTAAAGGCGATGGCTGATTTGTCAAAGTTGATGCTTTGTCATGATATTTGTTTGTATATGTCAAAACGTCTTTTAAGTTCTGAAGCTTCTTGAGGGGATGCTTTGCAAACGAATAAACTATCATCTGCGTATAGAAGATGTTGAATAGCTGGATGTTCCCTATGAAATTTAATGCTTGTGATTCTCTGATTAGAGGTTGCCATGTTCATTATGCGAATTAAGCCTTCAGTTTCCAGAACAAAAAGAAATGGAGAGCCTTCAGTTCCCAGAACAAAAAGAAATGGAGAAAGAGAGTCTCCTTGTCGAAGGCTTCTTCCCGAAATGATATATCCGTATGGGGAGCCATTAATGAGAACTGAGAATCTGACTGATGAAACATAGAACATGATCATTTGGACCCATTCATGGTTGAATCCTAACTTTATAAGAATGGTTTCAAGGTATTTCCATTCCAGTCTGTCATAGGCTTTGGACAGATCAGTTTTAACTGTCATGAAGTTCATCTATCTATATTTGTTGGTGTGTAGGTGGTGCATGATTTCATGGGCAAGTAGTACATTCTCAAAAATTAGTCTTCTCGAGGTAATGCACCTTGAGTTTCTGAAATGAGTAGTGGTAGGAGCTCTTGTAGTCTTTTGGCCATGATTTTAGCCAGGATTTTATACATCACTGTGCAGAGACTAATTGGTCTGAATTCTTTCATCTCAATCGGGTTGGAGCGTTTAGGAATCAGGGCAATGTTTGTATAGATCCAGTCCATACGAAATCGTTTGTTTTGAAAGGATTTTTTGACATCAGCAGAAACCTTGTCCCCTACAATATTCCAATACGATTGGAAGAAAGCTCCCGTCATCCCATCCGGTCCAGGAGCAATGTCACTTTTGATGCTGAAAGCCGTTCTTTTGATTTCCATCATGGTGATCAGTGCCAATAGCTGAAAGTTCATGGTCTCGCAAACCTTGGGGTTGATACCATTTAGAGCCATTAGGATTCTAATAGGGTTGGTTTATTTGAAAAGATTGGCAAAGTAATTTGCAGCCACATTCCCTTTAGAGCCTTCTTTAAACTGCATTATCCCTCTCTCATCCTTGAGTCCAATCAGCCTATTTTTAGTTTTTTTGTAGTTGATGTATCTATGGAAAATTTGGTGTTCTGATCTCCCTGAAGCAGTCGTTTTTTTTGTTCTTTTGTTTCCAAATTTTTTTCTCTTCAGTGATTTTGTAGATTAGTTCCTTGTTGAGAGTTTCCATTAACAGAAAGTCAGGGATCGGTTTAGACATTTCCTCATCCATTTTCCTTTGAATCGGATCTGTTGGGTTGCGTGCGAGCTTTAGCCTTTTCATGTTTTTTCCATTGGGATATATCCTTTCTGCAGACAGCAATGCAGTCGAGGGTATTGTGGTCCTGTGAGTTTGAGCTTTGAGATCGGGCATTGTGTATCAAATCTTTAAAACCTCTTTTATTGATCCATCTTTTTTCGAAGCAAAATCTGGTCATGAAGTTTGAGGTGTCCGCCATTATCGTTGTGTAGAGGGGTCGATGATCTAATCCAGTGATGGGCAAGTCGTGGTGGTTCTCATGAAGCAGGACCACCATTCTGTGTTTCCAAAACTCTAGTCAAGTCTACATTGGACGCAGGAGTTGTTTCTCATTCCCATCCAAGAGTAATGAGGGCCCAAGCTGGTATTCTCTTTGAGTCGACATCTTCGTAGAAGGTTTCTGAAGGGGGTCGAAAGAAGTATTTGATTTTCTAGAACCTCCTAGTTTGTCTTCATGCGAGATGATTTTGTTGAAATCCCCAATAAGAAGCCATGACTCGTGTCTGTTCTTTCCCAGATTGCAAATCATCTCCCATACTGCTGGTCTATGAGCCGTCACAGGGTTTTCGTGGGTGAAAGAAATGTGAACTTTTTTCTTATCAATGAGGAATGTAGAATCAATAATATGTGCAAAGCTACTGTTGACTTGTAGTTGAACATGTTGTTTCCAAAAAAGTGCAAGACCTCCGCTAAGTCCTCTAGGTTCGATTGTGAGAAGGTGATTATATTCGGTCCAATGTTGAATTGATTCAAGTTGCAGTTTCTTATTTTTTGTCTCCATGAGGTACATGATGTGAGGAAAAAGATATTTTCTAATTTCCTTTAGATGTCGAACTGTTAAGGTGCTCCTCACTCCTTGACAGTTCCAGCTTAGGATACTCATGGAGAATTGGCTGGCTTCTGGACAGCCACCAGACCAGAGAGAGTAGAAGTTACTTCCTTGTGAGACTTCAGTTTGTCTTCTAGAGTTCTTTGTTTCTTTTTTGAGAAGTATTGACGGCCGTGTTTGTGAGAGCTGCTAGGTGATTACAAAGATTCATAGGGGACTATTTGTTTCTCCTGGCTCATTATGTCTTGGCTCAGAGTTATGTCCTTGCTGGCGTGCAGAGTATGTTCGACTTTAAAATTTGACTCAATATCATTGGAGCCAGCTCGTTTGAGAGATTTTGAGGTCTTTTGCCTATGTTCAGGACTTGATCCCTTCGTGGCTGAGTTGTTTTTAGTACGGTAGTCCATACATTCTGGAGTAGTAGTGGTTTCAGTGTTTATGTGGGGTTGGTATGATGTTCCTCCCTCCTCTATAGAGTGTATGTTTAGAGAATTAGAGGGGTTTTGAGTGGGAGTAGAGTTAGTATGCCTAATTTCCTCTTCAAGATACTTTTGTTTCTTTTTCCATTTCATATGACTACCTTCATCTTCACCCATTAAGCCACAACTTTCTTCACTGTGCGTGAGAACTCTGTACTTGTTGCACATATTCTTGACCCTTTCAAATTCTACTTTCACCTCTATGGTTTCTCCCGAAGGAAGTCTGAAAGTTCTAGTTTTCCTGATCGTGTTATTGGTGTTGAAAATTTTTTTAATTTTGACAAAGGAGTGAAGGTGAGTCTTATTGGGATCATAATCCACTTCCAAGATATCACCTATTGAGGTGGCAATCGCTCTAAAGAGGTCAATAGTGAAGAACTTACTAGGGATGTCTGTTAGTCTAATCCACATAGGAACTTTAATCAAGCAATCATCAGAGAAGTTTTTATCTAGTTTCGATATGGTGAAACCCCAATTCTCAAAATTCCAAATGCTGTACTCGAGGATTTCTTCCATATCTTTGTTAGATTGAAAGCGAAAAAGAAAAGTATCTTTGCCCACAACTGTCCCTTTGATCCTATTACTTAGTCTCCAGATCCTAGGCATTCCCATCATCAACCTAGCTATGTTATGGGCTTTTGGGTTTAGAAGTTTACCTATGATTGTGATTTCGTCCTCCGGTATTATGCTATAGCATCTCGAGCTAGGTAGATCGATGATTTTATCCTCTTCAATCGCCATTGCTCGCATCTCTTCGATTAGGCCCTTATCCATCTTAGCGCTGGAAGAGGTTAGGAGGTTAGGGTTCTCGGGTCAACCAATTGTAAGAGAGATTTGAGGGAAGAGTGGGTGGAGTGAGATGGTGGGTGCTGAGATCTGGTTGGCAAAGAGTGCTGCTTCAGGTGAAGAAGGAGATGAAAAGGGTTAATCAAAGCTAAAGATGGGAGAAGATCTCAGAGAGGAAGTGAGTAATCAATGAGGGGCGTCGACGGTAAAGACCGGCGAGAGGTTTGTCGTCGGGAAAACCGGCGAGAGAATATTTGGAGTTTAACAGTTTTGGAGTAGACTTTATGTGAAGTATACTTAGTTAACTATCTAAATTAATTTTTAAATTTATACAAACATAACAATAATATATAAACATGTTAACTTTGTACATAAGTAAACAAAAAATCAAATACACATAAGAAAATACAAAAAAATATTTTAAAAAATTTAAACATGCTTTAAATACATTTTACAAAAATTTACTTTGCAGAGTTCATCTGAAGTTTACTTGGATAGACTTCCCTTGAAATTCTAAAAATTTTAATTTGTAGACTTCATCTGAAGTTTACTAAAAGTAGACTTCATTTGAGGTTTACTTTGAAATTTTAATGAGCTAATAACCTATATAATTCTAAAATTTACACACACTTAACTATAATATATAATCATGTTAAACTTCTATAGAAGCAAACAAACTATCAAACACACATGGGAAAATATATATATATATATATATATATATATA